>JASDQU010103502.1:172090-182816 GCA_032191745.1 Picea mariana | reverse complement strand
TTTTTATTTAATATTATAATTACAATATTATTTTGTAACATTTTTAATAAAAAAATTTATAATTATTAACAAAAATGTATTACAAGTCATTAATATAAATTTTAAATCATGAACTTTTATAACCTAAATAATATATATTTATGTAAGAAATTTATAATTATTATACAAAAATGTATTACAAGTCATTAATATAAATTTTAAATCATGAACTTTTATAACCTAAATAATATATATTTATGTAACTTGAAAACATTATTATAATCATAAACTTTTATCACCCAAATAATATATATTTATGTAACTTGAAAATATTATTATGTGTTTATATAAAATATATTTTCTCTAATTAAAAAAAAAATTAGATAAATAAATACAAATATTAAACATGCATATCTAGTTATCAATAATATGTATTTATAGGAAATTAATATTCAACAAAATTAAATATTAATAATTAATTTAATTAATTAATTAATAAAAAATATTTGATATTAAAAATATTTTATTATTTTATATATGTTTAATCTGTTTTAAATATTTATGAATTTTAGTATTATGATAAAAAATGTTTAAGATAAATTTAAGTTAATTTATATGAGATTGTTCCTAATACACATTTAGGATAGACAACCCACAAGTGATACATAAAAAAATTATAAATGTTAATACTAGATCAAGAAAATGTTCTTCAATGTCAACTTAAACACTTACTTTTAATATTGTTTATTAATTGTATAATATTTTGAAAAAAAACTATGATGGCATTCCAATTAGACCTTCTATATATTATATAACTCAATAAGGATCTTTACCTTATTTTCTTTAAATATAAATAATGACTACTTTGTGTAATGAGTGGAAAATTAAAAATAATTATATATATAATTAAAATTTGAAAAAATAATTATTTACATGTTATACAATTTAAATTTATTATTTTATAAAACATTTTTATTTAATATTATAATTACAATATTATTTTGTAAAACACTTTTATTTAATACCATAATTAAAATTCAAACAAATTTATATCTCTTATACAAAAAATAAACAAAATATCCATATAAATTGATTAAGTCTATGAACTTTTGTCATTATGTAACTTAAAAATATTATTATATATTCATATTAAAATAAAAACTAGATAAATAAATGCAACTATTAAACATGCATATCTATACATTTATACAATTTAAATTTATTTTTTTAGAAAACATTTTTATTTAATATTACAATTACAATATTATTTTGTAAAATACTTCCATTTAATATCTTAATTAAAATAAACAAATGTATAATTCTTATAAAAAAAAACTGTATACAAGCTATAAATATAAATTGTGTCCACTAATTTTTGTCATCCAAATAATCTATATTTATATACCTTGAAAATATTATTATGTGATGGTATTAAAATATCTTTTCTCTAATTTTAAAAGATAAAAACTAGATAAATAAATACAACTATTACACATGTATATCTAGTATGTCTTTTTAAGAAATTAATCTTCAACAAAACTAAATATTATTAATTAATTAATAAAAAATATTTGATATTAATTTTTTATTATTTAATCTTTATATATGGTTAATCTATTTTAAATATAATTAATTGTTTTAGTTTATATTTTTAGTAGTATGATAAAAATATTAAAAACAATATATGTATTTTTCTAAGGTAAAATGTATATATATTCAATGAGAAAATAAATACAATCATCCTACATATGCATAAAAAAATAGTTCCCCTATAATAATTTGGTCATAAATTTTTTTAAATCCTAAGCCTCAAAGACTCGTAGCGAAATTCCACAATCCTAAATAAAAACCAATAAATTTAAAGATCATGGATCAAGAGCTATTTATATTCCAATAAGTTCCCTTACTCAAATTCATGTAGAATGAACTAGGTAATATAGAGCCTTCTTTAGAGATTTTATCCTTTGTCTAATTCAATTCTTCGTATATGTCAGTGAAATCAATTTGAGCAATTAACTTGAGATATCCTGAAGCTGATCTTCTAGTGGCCTCAAGAAGATATTATGTAACTGAAGAAAACAAGATAAGAAATTAATGACAATATGAGAGTCTCCAAAAACCTATAGATAATCAAACCCTCGATGTAGAGTAAACTATAAGAGAAAAAATAAAGCCATAAACTCACTGAAATTATTTGTCCCTATTCCTACAATATCTTTGAAGTGGAAATATATGATATTATCAAAATGAAAAAGAAATCCACATTCACAAATAAAGTCATTGTAAGCACCATAAAAAAAACACAATAGCCTCAAATTGTTCACCTAAAGCTCACCCACACACCTTTGTTTCTTATACCCTAGTATATTCTTGTAAAAGGGGAGTAATATCAGGCACTCATATGATATTTTGATTCGTGAACGAGAACATTATAGCCTACCCTTCTCACCAAGATGGATTCCTATTTGAAAGAACTACACTCATAGTTTTCATTAGTATAAAAACTTGACTCACAAGCTAAAATTGAGTTGACTAGAAAACAAAAGCATTCAACCACTCCAGATTGAATCACCCAAATAAACAGGAGTTGAACTCCCAGAAGTTGAGTTGGATGGAAGGAAGGTCGACCAAGTCGAGTCGGATGGAAGAAAAGTTGACCAAGTCGAATGAGATGCAATTATGCTCGATCAAGTGAACCAAATGGACAAGATGAAAGCCTAGTCGATGAGAGGGAAGATCTCATCGTCTATTAATTCTTGTTGACCAAATGGGGAAAGGAAAAAATGAATCTTGGTGAAATCAAAACGCTCATGGGGGAGTCAAATCGACCAATAATAGAGAGCATAAATCAGAGGTTGAATTCAAAAACCAATAGTTGGGAAGAATGTTTAGAGGGAGAATTTGACAAACCGAGTTTGTTTTACTGACCCACGGGGACCATATTAATATAAAACAAACTCAAACAATATCTGGCACAAAATTGTCTTTTCTAAACAATGCACATACATCCATTAAGTTACAATGCACACCATTTACCATTCTTAAAAAATGAAACCATAAACAATCACAACATATAAAATTGGAATTTACCCTTGAAAACAAAATTAGAAAACCAACACTCTTTTGGCTTCGACCAGGCTCTTTATTATTTGCCAATGACAAGTTGTAGGCTCTATGGTTCATCTCGATGCTCCTAAATGACATCTGGGAAACCTCTCTACATAATTCGTAGCCAAAGAACCCCACTTGATGATGGGTATACATGATATAGAAGACTGAGTCAATCGAGATGATAGATGGAAGGTTATGCATCCCCAAAATTTCAACTTATCTCCAATTTGTTTCTCCTTCTTTTCCTTATTTGTTTGTCCTTTCTCCCATGTGGAAAGGGTCTCATGAAAGTCTCATTATTTCTCTATATACAACAATATATTGTGTGACTTTACATATATTACACACAAAAATTGGACATCAATCGTGATGGAATGGGTCCCTTCACACCAACAAATTGATTTCCTTCATCGTCCATAGCCTTAAACAAGGCATGTGTTGATCATATTAGAGGCTATGTCGATAGAAAATTTTTCTTGTCAAATCTGATTCAGATCACACCTCTCCATTTGAACAATTTTGGTCACCAAAATATGCCAAGGATAGAGGAGGGATCTTTCTTTAAATATGGTTCCTCTCATGCCACTTCATTTTCATTGAAGTTTGTCCCTTGAGACCAATCTGCCACATTTTTTTGCTGTCCTCTCCAAGTTGTCAACTCCTTGTGTTGTGGAACTATGTCTTACTTCAACTCCTTAAGTCCATGAGGTGTGAGGTCCTCAATAGTGGAAAGAACCTGATGTTCTTTCTCCTCATCGAACATGGAGAGTTCTAAAAACTTCAAATTTTCCACATTTACCACTGGGATGGTCTTCATATGAGGTGGAATTTTCAGCCTGAAGGCATTCTCATTCACCTTTTCAATGATATGAAATGGTCCATATATAAGGGTATTGAGTTTATTTTATGCTCCTTGCAGTCGTTCCTTACAAAGATAGGGCCACACCTTGTCTCCAAGATAGAATTTATGATCTTCCCTATGTTGATCATGCCTGAATTTTTACAACTTCTATCTCTTCTCGAGCTACTCCTGAACCCTTAGATGCATGCAAGTGATATTTTCCACGAATGTGCTTACCTTCTAATCTTTTCATTGTAGTATTACTTCTTCCTTATGTTGTCCTTAAAAAATCTCATATGGTGAAGGAGGTAAATAAACATAGCAAGTCTCAAAATGAGACTTATTGGTGGAAGAATGAAGTGTTGTGTTGTAAGAGTGTTGAATGGAGACTAGTTTCTTGTCCCAAGTATTTGGATGTTTGTTGTTGTGGCCTCTCAATAATTGTTCCAACATCCTATTTACTACCTCAATTTTTCCATAAATATAAGGATGGAAGACAACAAAGTACTTCAACTTGGTATCCATTCTTTCCTAAAGTGTTGTCCAAAATATTCCCAATGACCTACTATCCCAATCTGATATGATGGATGTTGGAAATCTGAAATATACCTAGAAATGGGTGAACAATAGTTGAACGACCTTTCGTCTTGAGATTTCCATCTTACATGGAATGAGAACACACATTTTTATGAAATGATATACTATGACGAATAAGCTCTCATGGCCTCTACGAGTCATAGTTAAACCTCCAAAAATTTACATGGAGATGCTCTCCCAAGGTCTTCTTGGAACTGGAAATGGCATGTACAACCCAAGTTTTCAATTGCTTGGCTTGTTAGTGCTGCAAAAATCCAACCTCTGAAAAACTTTACCACCTTCTCTTGCATATTTGGACAATACACATACTGTTATAGATTCACCACTCTCTTTGTCATGAAAAAATGTCCAACAACCCTAGAATTTTGTGATTCTCTTATGAAATGATCCCTTCTATCCTGGGTATTCATATTTTGTTTAGTTTGTACAACAACCCATATAATTTCCTTCCATGACAATGACCAAAATCTCCTTTAACTGATTGTAGTATCCTATTAAATCCTCATCTCGCTCATAATATTCACTAAGAAGTTCATGCGTGAAAGGATCAAGATTCATTATCATTCCAATAGCTACAATCTTCTTTAGTGTTGGTCAATAGAGCATGTCTTCTAGTCTACTCATGACTCATTTCTTGTACTTAATCAATAAAAAAAATTGTTCAAAGAAACCTAACCACTTATAATTCCTCATGTACTGCATTTTGATCTGAATCTATAGATACTAAAGGGGTTGATGATCTGTGTGTATGATAGTCTCTTTTCCCAAGAGGTAATGCTTCCACTTATTTGCTACTTGTATAATTACCAAGATCTCTTTATCATATGTGGGATATAGTTAAACACTGCGCCATGAAACAATGTTGAATGGTAGCACACATGTCTTCTTCCTTGCATGCGTAATGATCCTAATGCATATCCAATAACACCAGTCTCTAGCTCAAAAAGTCGCTGCAAATTCAACATGGCTAAGATTGGAGCATCGCTGATTTTCATATTGAAGTCTTCAAATGCTCTTTTTTGTGTGTTACCCCAATGAAATATCTTTCCTTTGGTGGTTATGACATGTAATGGTGCTACTACTATGGATGAGTTTACAATGAACTTTCTCAAATACTGAGTTTCTCCCATGAAAATCTTGACCTTCGTCACATTGGTGGGAAAAGTCCATTGGGTGATGGCTAGAATACTTTATGGATTTACTCTTAGCTCTCCTCCTCCAATCGTGTGCCAAAGATATATCAAGGAAGTCTTTCCAAAATCAAATTCTTCTAATTTGGAAATAAATTGAGTCTCCTTCAAGGTCTCTAGCATCTGTGTCACATGTGAGAGGTGTTATTTAGAAGTATTTCTAAAGATTAGTATGTCATATAGATATACTATTAAAAAATATTCAATGAAGGGATGTAGCACATCATTAATTAGTCTCATAAATGTTGCAGCTTGATTACATAATCCAAAAGGAATTACTAACCACTCATACAAACCTTCTCTTATTTTGAATGTTGTCTTTGATACGTCATTTGCTTTAATCCTCACTTGGTGGTGACCCGATTTGAGGTCCATCTTATTGAAGAGTTTGTCTTGTTGTAGTTGATCCAATAAGTCGTCAATCCTTGGCAAAGGATATCTATTCTTGATGGTGATCTTATTCAGGGGATGGTAGTCAATGTACATCCTCTATATTCCATATTTATTTGACACCATGATGATGGGTGAACCACATGGTGATGTATTGGGTCTGATGACTGCATGCTCCAATAACTATTCCAACTGCTTCTTTACTTCGTCTACTTCAATGAAATACTACCTATATAGCCCAATGTTAGGTAGGGTGACTTCGAAAAAAATTGAATCTCATCTTAAACCTCTCTCTTGGGTGTGAGTCCCCATGACTCTTGAAACACTTCCCTGAAGGATTCAATCAATTGTTTTAGTTTATGACATTACTCACCACTACATCCGTCCAAGGATGCATTCATCTCCAACTTTTTTCCTTCTTCTTGTTGCTTTCCTTCTCTTAGGAACAACAAGATAAACTTATTTAAACTACCCATGATTCTTCTTTTCCTATGAGCACTAATCAAACAGAGATTAGCTTTGTTCTTGCGTGCATTTATGGAATAAGATTTTCCATCCTTTACTAGCCTGTACTGATTTTCTCTCATTTTGAAAATGACACACATACAAATATGGAATTTCCAAGATGAATCCACAGATTTTGAGAGGAATGAAATCTACAACTACTTCATTAGCAAAGTTTTGATTGATGGAAAACTTAAAATTGCACTGCTTTCTCACTTTAAATTCCACATTATGCCTTACCTAGCCCATGGGGTATGGATATAGATGACCATGAGTCTCCATCCCAATACTTTCAACCATTTTTGTATAAATCAAGTTGGATTATGAACCAGGATTGAACAAACAATCTACCTTTCTTTGCTTCATGTGTATTTTAATGCAAAAGAGTTCACTCATTGCCTTCTCCTCCTTGTGAATGTAGCCAAATAATGTCACCTCTTTCTAAATATTAGTGTAGTTAATATTCACTTCTAGGTCCGAGGTGCTACCCATGCATTCCTCAACATCCATTGATATCAATTCTTTCTTCTTCCTTTTCTAGAAATATTTGGGGTGCTTCTCAGGGTCCAATTCCCAACAGTTCTCCTCGATGTGTCCCTTTTGATCACATCCTTTATATTTTTGGACATAAGGTGTTTCTTCTTGCATTGTTTCCATGATCTTATTTTTTTTCTTCTTTATATGTTTCTGTTGTGGTTCTACTTGCTTGTGAGTATTTTGTAGCTTCTTCTTTTCACCTTCAAGGTGTTGAGTTTGAATATTGGCCTCATCAATTGTATTTGGTCTAAACAACATTAGCTCTGAATGAATATGAGGTAACAATGCCCCCAAATACTTGACTAGCATGTCAGGACTTTTGAGAGAGACTCCTATCTGAATTTGTCTCTTCCCAAACTTTGTTGTGAACTCCGACATTGATTGTACTTATCTCTTCGTGAATTAATTCCATACTATTTTTTGGTGTTACTCATATCCTATTGGATAAAACTGAGATTTGATCATTTTCTTGAACACTTCCTAATCAATCATTGGTGGCTCATTTCCTAGTTCTCTCCTTACCACATCACTCTCCCACCATGTCAAAGCATGGACTTCAAGCTTCAATCAAGCAAAAGAAATCTTTTTTTTTTCTAGTTACTTGATGCTGGAGTGTACTTCCATTTTTTGTAGTCATTGGATTAGCGTGATAACATCCACTTTCTCGATATATGGCTTAATTTACACCTTGGAATCCACATGGAAAGGTACATGTGCCTTCTTGTATCTGCACTCTCCCATCTCTGTCTCAATCTTACGCTCTCTCTATGACTTAATTTCTTCCTTCTCAAGGCCTTCATGACAAGCCCTTGTTGATGGTGTTTCCTTTCTCTTCACTGCTAATAGTTGTGACACCATGGATGTCAATGTGTCCAAACTCCACTCAAAATGATCAAACTTGACCTTGGTATATTCTTCCTCTTCTCCTTCATAATGTTCCCCTAAAATTCTTGGTGCTCTACTTCACTCTATCCCTTGCAAAAATTCATGTCCCTTTATTTTTTAATCATTGTAGGTACTTTCCTTATAGGTATCGCTAAATTCATTAAAATTTATGCTTTAATTGTTAATGTTTAAGACATTATTATAGTTCTTTGAATTTCAATAGATAACAGCAACATAAGACAAGATCCCTGAGAAATACACAATTAAAAGAGACACAACATTTATCCTGGGAAACCCTCTAGGGGAAGAAAACCTAGCAAAACTTCCTTATTATATATAGCCAATACAATGCCAAGAGATAACTTAAAATAATGTAGAAGATCCTCTCCCAAAATATCCTCCACTCTCTCTCCTTCTTCTCCAACTGCAGTTCTGAAACTTGTCTCTCAATGAGCAAGTGAGTTGTGTGCCTAAGTGAGGTGCTAGCCTCCTTGTTTATACAAATCTATAACGTGTGAAGTGTCTCTTCACTCATAGGGATGACTTCTCAAACTGGGTGGTTATAACCACCTTTATTATATTTCAGAGCCTCTTGATATATTCTAGGGCCGACTTCTTCTTTTGCCTTTTACAATTACATTATGACCAATCCACAAAACGGGATTTGGTTCTTATACAATAGCCGACATGATCAATCCACAATGGGGATTGATCCAATGAATAATATGTCAAATAATAATAAGAATACACTTTGCAGTTACATTATTTTAACACTCCCCCTTAATAATAAGCGTATGCTTCAACAACATCATGTGAGAGAGAGAGGACAACATCATCAACAACATCAAGTGGGTGAGAGGACAAAATCATCAATATCATCTTGGAACACTGACTTGTGTATCTATAAATCATCAGAAGTTTTCTTCATCGACAACATTGTCATTCTCAAAGGAATGCAATCATCATCTGCATCAATATGTATTAGTATAAAACTGATACATCATCATCATCACAGCACGAGGCTGTCTCATCATAATACAGGATTGGCTTTACGTCACAGCTGTCAAGATGGAAGCTCAGTACTCATCTTGCTTTACGTCATAGCAATCAAGCTGGAAGAAATATACTAGACTGGATTTACGTCACAACTATCAAGTCGGGAGCACAATACTAGTCTCATCACATCATCTCTCTTTACGTCACAACACTTAAGCTGGAACGAAGATACTAGACTGGATTTACATCACAACTGTCAAGCCGGAAGCACAGTATTAGTCTCATCTCATCGTCTTTCTTTATGTCACAACAATAAAGACAGAAGCAAGATACTCGTCCTACTTTACGTCACAACAATCAAGCTGGAAGCAGGATACTAGACTGGCTTTACATCATAGTTGTCAATCCTAAAGCACAGTTCTAGTCGCATCACATCATCTTGATTTACGTCACAACAATGAGGTTGGAAGCAAGAGATGTCTCATCATAACAACTACTCCCCCTTTCGAGGAAGGTCCTTTCAGACTATACCAAGCTTATCTCGAAAGTGATCAAACTTTACACGAGATAGAGGGTTGGTCAACACATTAACAACCTATTCATCTGTGCTAATGTACTGAGGTTTTAAGTCTCGTCTCTGCACCATGTCACATATGTAATGATATCAGATATTCATGTGCTTCAACCTGATGTGGAATACAAGATTCTCTATCATCTTTATGCAGCTTTGGTTGTCACATAGGATCGTGGTTTCTTCCATCTCTAGGTCAAATAGACTAGTCAACAACTTTCGAATCCATATAGCTTCGGAGATGGCAGAAAATGAAACAATGTATTTTGCTTCCGATGTGCTTAGAGAAATGATGGATTGCTTCCTACTCTGCCACGAGATCATGGTTGATCCCAAACTGAAACAACATCTTGAAGTTCTATTCCTGTCAGAAACACTTCCTGCCCAATCTGCATCAGTATATCCACTCAATGTGAAATCATGATCTCCATCATAGCTAAGACCACAATCTATTTTGCCCTTAAGGTACCTCATCAAATGTTTTGTAGCCACAAGGTGAACATGTCTGGGTTCTACCAGAAACTGACTCAAGGTGTTCACAACAAAACAAATGTCTGGTTTGGTGTTCGTCAGGTACATCAACGATCCAATGATCTATATGTACAATGTGGCATCAATCAATTTTGACGAAGTATCGACCAACACCTTCAACTTCATTTTCAAGGGTGTATTCATGGGGTTGCACTCTAACATGTTGAATCTCTTCAATATTTCAACTGCATACTTCCCTTGGTTAAGGAATATCCTCTCTGGACTCTGCCATACCTCAAGACCTAAGAAANAATGCATTAGGCCAAGGTCTTTCATTTCAAATTCTGAGGCAAGTCTCTTCTTACATTCAGTGATGAGATTTTCTTCTCCGGTTAAGAATAAGTCATCCACATATAGAAGTAATATTATTGGCTCATTGTTCATGACCTTGAAGTAGAGGTTAGAGTCTGCTTTACTCTTGGTAAAGCCCAAGCTCATCAGAAAGATGTCTATTCGTCCATACCAAGCTCTAGGAGCTTGCTTCAATTCATGCAATGCTGTCTTCAACCTTCGGACATGAGACTTCTTGTCTTCAACATGAAATACTTGAGGTTTCTCTATATACACTTCCTCTTCGATGACACCATTTACAAA
>JASDQU010103502.1:122320-157466 GCA_032191745.1 Picea mariana | reverse complement strand
CATCCCCTTCTTCCCATGAAATGAGGTACAACCCCTTCTTGGGTCAATACACTTGAAAATCCAAAAAGGTAAGGAGATGAGGGGATGTAGTGTGGAAAGTCACAAGTATGGTCGGGAATGGAATGATGATTCATAAAAAATACCTCCCAGTAGAAACCATATCCCTAAGGGTGACCTACTTACTAGGGCACAATGTCAACCAACAAAGTAGAACAAGGAAAAGAGCATAATGTCCAAGCAAATGTCACAAAATCAAAAGAAATAATAGATGCAAAAAACTCAGATGCTGCAAATATTGAAATGACACTCACCATAATACTTGACTTGTACCTAATGTCCTCTAGAGGCCATTTCATGTGGTAGATATCATTATGATGGAATTGGAGTTATGGTGGTGAGGTGGGTCTCTATATGTGTGAGTGGACACTGCTGGTCAATCTGTCTCTCGGTACACCATGTTTGCAACCCAAGCGCCTTGAGACATCATCTCCTTAGTTATCCCTTAGAGTTAGGGATAACATATGGCTCCTACTTGGAGACATTCGATCACCATAGAGTGCATGAGAACTACAACATATCCCAGTAGACCCATGCCTACACTGAAACAAAAAATTTTAAACTCTAGGGTGGTTCTATCACCCTTTATCCATGTACATCAAAATAAAAAATGAAACTAATCTAGAAAACAAAATTTTATTATTTTTTCAAAAAAATTTAAACTAAACATGAAATAAATATGAAAGTAGAGCAAAACTAAATATGAAATCCATGTAAACTAACATGAGAAATCAAGATAAAAATGTAGGGAAAACAATATGACCTACCTACTTGCTTGGGGCCCCAAAGATTAGGTCCTGAAATGTCATGTGAAGTCCTCCAACTAATGCAAGAATTTGATCAACGTATCAAAGCATATCCCCATGTGATTAATTATGTCATATAACAAAGATAAGTCAAGAAAATAATGATCATGATCATAAATAGACATAGAATCAATGATGAAATGAAACTCATGGAGACAGGTGGGAGGGCAAAAATCTTGTTGGAAAGAAGAACAATTAGCCTGATCATCCTTCCTAAAAGTGTAGGCACAAGCCTGATAAATCAATCTCTGAACATGACTATCGCATGTAGATGATGGATCATCTTCATGATTCAAATTTACCATCCTGTTTTCTTCATGTGTAGAAGGAACATAAGTTAGAGAAACTTTAAGTGGATCTTCAACATGATGCATTTTGTGGAAGACTTATTCATCACTAAAACCATATTTCTCTGCAAGGGTTTGTTATTCATCTTCACTTCAAATGTCACTTCCCCCTAAATGTTGAGAGGAGGTAAAGATGTTAGAATAAAATATATGTACTCATTTTTTCATAGACAATATAGAAATATTGTCATCCAACCATAGGCACGTAGCCACCCCTGAGCACCTTTAACCTTGACAAATAGAATAATTCTAGAAGAAGAACTTAAAACCAATAGCTAACCAAGGTAGCATATCTCTCTTTCTAAGGGTAGCGTACCAAAGAGAAATTCTAAACCATAACCAAGTCATAAATTCCAAACCATAACCTAATCAGAAAGTCCAAACCATAACCAAAGACCAAAAATCCCAGTTGCAATAGTTGTAGCTCCACTCCCTCTCCAAACTTACACACCACTAGTCTTTATGCAGTTGTGAGAGTGTGAATGAACAAATGATCTCAATCACCCTCTTATTTATACTTATCTTTGTCACTTATCCATGCCAACCTCTTCTTTTAGAGGTTAACACTTAATATCAATTCTTTTATTGAGCTCACATGTCTTCTAGGGTTTCTACGCATCCGCTTAGGGTTTCTCTTGCTTCACGGAATATTCTAGTCTCATCAAAGGTTACATGTAGAGGTTAATACCTACTGAAACTACCATAATATCAACACTCCCTCCTAGATAGGGAGGTATTAAAGGAAATGGTCTCAAGCACAAATAAACCATTCAACAAGTAACATCATCATAGCCACATAGGCTATCTCATGATCACATAGATTAACTCATGAGCACCATCACCACTATCAGTATCATATGATAGCATCAACTACATCATATATTGAAGCCATAATCCATATGAGTAATCATGTATGATGTTGAATAAGTCACTCAACACAGTAATACATGGACCATTCTTCTAATCCAGACATATGTCCTAGAGGAATGATTGTCCCAATAGATGTTGAAAGTGAGGCCATGGGCTACATATACCATTCCTACAAGAATTTAAGTCTCATACTATTTTATAATTAGGTCATATGTACCATAGAGATCCATCTCTACATGTATGCATTAGAAAATATTAGTCCCGTATTAATCACCCTAATCAGGACATCATGTCCTTAGGGGGAAGACTATTCAACCTGATCATGACAATAATTATGCCTCAGGAGAATATCGGTCCATGATATGTCATCAGTCTATCAACTTGGACCATTCTCCATAGGGAGAATGTTTGTCCACCATCACATTGACTATCCATATATCTTGGAATCATCTCCAACGCTAGTGGTAGTCTCCATGGAAATGAGATAAGGGCACGCAATTGTTACAATGCCATCCAATAGAACAAAACTTTGTCTATCCCTAGTAGTACACAATTACTACCTACTGATACACAAACACTCATAGTAGCACACACCTACTAACTGGTGACAGATAGTCACTACTGGTAGAGCACATCCACCACTGTAGCATACATATAATGTCCAGAGACATGCAACCTCCACAACAATCATATCATATGATATCAACCTGCATAAACAATATCATGATATAAACTGAGTCATCTGGGCCATTCTTCCACTCACATCTATGATATATGGAATAACATCTTCCCTCGGAAAGTAAAAACATCAACCATAGGATATTTGGAATATTCTTCCGAAACATAGAAGAATAATTTTCCCTTATTTATGATCCTGGACCATTCACCTAACTGGGCCATTCGTCCAACACCAAACATAGTGCAACCTGGAGAGAATGAGTCTGCCCTAGGGAAGGTCTGTCCCTCATTGATGAACCTAGACCGTTTGCCTAACTAGGACATTCCTCTTGCACTAATCACAGTGAAACCTGGAGAGAAGGATTCTACCCTAGGGAATAACTGTCTAGACCATTTTCTATGGAAATGACTATCCTACACCAACCTCCTATAACATACCATTCTTCCAAACTTCTCACAACTCTGAACTTATAAAGAATGACTTCCCAGAGAGCTGGACCATTCTTCTTGACCACTACTAAGAGTGAATTACAATAAGAATCATTTTCCTAGACCATTCCCCCACACCGACCATAAGGGGAATCACTGTCTATGGTAGATTAGCAATATATCAAGCCTTTTTCATTACAAAAATGACTTTCTAGACTGGAACATTTTTCAAACTGGAAAATGCATGTTCGTCATAAATATTTAGCCACTTTCTCAACTAGAAGGTGACTGCCCAACCTGGACCATTTTACTAACTGAAAAATGAATGCCCATAAATCAATAACATATCAATGCTCCCTCCCAACCTGGGAGTAATCTCTTTATTTTACAATAAGGAAGTCATCCTTTTGAGTACCATCTTGTCCCTTAAGTATGAAAACTTTTTCAACTTGGACAAAGGCTTTACCAAAATATCTGATATCTTCTCATCTATGAAGATATACAGGAGAACCACTTCTCCCCTCTGGACTCTCTCATGGAGAAAATAATATTCAATCTCAATGTTCTTCAACCTATCATGGAATACTAGGTTCTCTGAAATATTCACACAGCTCTAATTATCACAATATATCACGGTCAAATCCAACACTTGATGAAATAGTTAAGAAACCAACTTACAGAGCCACACTGCTTCCGTAAAAGCATCACAAGATGTAATATACTCTGCTTCTTCAGTGCTAAGTGAAACAAACTTATGTTTCCTGCTATTCCAAGACATTGTGGAAAAGATCAAACTAAAATATATCCAAGTAGCACTTATTCGATCATCTGAACTCCCTACCCAATCTAAATCGATAAATCCATGTAGTTTTATATATTAAGTCAAACTTCCCATAAAGAAAATATTTGACTCAGTATTATCCAAATACATTAACAAGCCAATAAATTTTCAATACATAGATGGGTCTACTCGATCAGAGTCTCTCAACGTCTTTAGATTTGTCATCATGATATTTTCCATGAATTTGCAATCCATCATCCTAGACTTCTGAAGAGACATTTCAATATACTTCCTCTGTCATAGGAATTTTTCACCATGCTTTGTCTGTACATGAGAGGCTTTGCACCAAGTTTCTTGAATTCATATAAGGTATTCTTTTATCTGCATACCCAGGTCACTTTCTGTTATACCTAAAAACCTTGAGGTTTCTCTACTTCTTATTCAATTAATATGTTGAGAAGAACAATATTTACATTCATCTGATGTAAAATCCAGCCCATGTATACTATAGGAGATATAATGGCTCAGGTAGAGTTACATCTGGTTACTAGAACAAGTTTTCATCATAGTATTCTCCGTCCTTCTTGGAGAATCCTAAGTCTTGCCTTGTATCTATTAATGCTTAAGTATTTTTCACAATTTTCTCACATACATTGTTCTTCATCACAACTTCCTTTCATTCCTTTTTCTTGATTTGTTCTAGTGGGTTCAAACTGGTAGTTCTAAATTTTATTTCTTTCTAAGAATCTTCACATTCTTCCTCATGTTTCTCTTCAATGTTAGAGTCCATGGAATATTATATAGATTACATGCCCTTCTTTCCTAAAGGCTCCAAATTTTTCCTGCCGCCATAGGAAGGTAAATGTAGATGGACAACCAAGGATATTCAAGGCTTATTTTCAAATAAGACTTCTTCTAGAGTCAAATTGAAAACGTGTTTCTTACCGTTGATGCTACTTCCAATGAAGAAAATGGATAGATACTTCATAGTCTTTACAGATTCTTCCTCAATGAATCATATCATTGGGGATTAAATCCCTCCTAATCCTAGCTTCATGCCTGAATGAGAAATATGCATGCTCTTCTATTTGGAATTATGTGATCAACACCCTCCATATGAGAGAGTCCATGCTTATGTATGCTACATCTCTCTTTTCTTTCTGCAAAGTGTCACAAGCCTGTTATGGTTTCCTTTTGATTCATGAATTCCTTCAAGTTTGACTCCTCTGAGTCTCTTTAAGTTTGTTTCGATATGTTATGATTGTGTCCCATATGTCATTTGTGTCATCCTTATAAACTTCTTCTATGATAGCCTCTACAAGGATTTCTCATCAAACATATTTCACAAGGGTACCTTCCCAGAACATGAAAAATGAGAGAAAAGAATAAATATCTATCTAGAGGATATGTTAGTTCATATTGCAAATAACTACAATAAGTATCTATATCAATAATATTCATATGCATTTACGTATTCATTGCATCTATCAATAATAGAATCTTTCAAATACTACTTTCACAATTTGTAATGCAGCAACTATCACCCTTGATATATACAAATTTGAAGCTTAACAATTTAATCAAACCTGGAACTTGAAGCCTCAACTGTTATGGAGGGTACGCTTGTTCCTATGAATGCATTGGATCCAATATTACATCTTGGAGAAGTTCTATGATACTTTTCCTGCAAACACACTCATGTTTTTCTAGATGATATAACTTGGATAACATATACAAGTGCATACCTTTGAAGTCTTGTAGCATCATCCAACTTCTCTCCCAATCTGAAACTAGATACCATCTTGACAAAAAGAGATTAGAAATTGAATCGAAAGACTCAATGATTAGAACAAGATATAAACTCTAAAATGTCAACTTTGACCACAAATCAATTTGACCAGAAGTAAACCTTTGACTTTGACTAGTCAACCTTTGAATTTGACCAGTCAAATTTTGACTTTGACCAAAAAATTCAAACCTAACATTTTTTCTAGCTGAGGGTACCAAGAGGTGTGCTAGGGTAGGGTGCACTAGGCTTTCAATGAATTAGGTCAAATTATTCTCTATAAGTTTCTGAACACGAGGGTTAGGGTTTATTGTAGCTGCATAATTAGAAAACCTAGTTGCAACTGTCATTGTTGCCATAATGAGATTAAAAAATAACTTTCTAGTCTATCTTCTAGTGGTTAGACTATATGAAGATAGTGTGGTCCCATAGCCTTTTAGAATAAAAGAGATGTGATCATTTTTCCATAGACAATATAACAATATTTTCACGCAACCACAGACATGCAGCCACCCCCGAGCACCTTTAACCTTGACAGACATAATAATTTTGGAAGCAGACCTTAAAACCAATAGTTAAGCAAGGTATCATATCTCTATCAAAGTATATCATATCAAATATAAATTCCAAACCATAACCAAGTCAGAAATTCCAAACCATAACCAAATCAGAAAGTCCAAACCATAACCAAAGACAAAAAATCCCAGTTGCACTAGTTGCAACTACACTCCCTCTCCAAACTTGCGCACCACTAGTCTGTATGTAGTTGTGAGAGTGTGAATGAAAAAATGAGCTCAAGCGCCCTCTTATTTATAGTTCTCTTTGTCACCTGTCCAATATAACTTCTTATTTTAGAGGCTAACTCTTAAATATTAATTCATTTATTGAGTTGACATGTCTTTAAGGGTTTCTGCACATCTATTTAGGGTTTATCTTTCTTCCTGGAATATTATATTCTCGTCAAAGGTTACATGTAGAGGTTAATACCTCCCACAAATACCATAATATCAAGAAAAGGATCCCAAGAAAACCTGTTGATTTCTGAAACAAGGCGAAATGGAGTAAGGCACAACCTCATGTCTAGAGAAAAACTCCTCCCTAAGAATTAGGAAATTCCTCTTCTTTTTCTCCAAATCTCCACCAAAAGTATCAATATGAAAGTACTTCCATTTGGTAGTGTGGACCTCAGAATTCCCATTGTTGGCCATGACATGGTGCCTATCAAAATCTGAGCACAATGGATGAAAATCCTCATAGAAAAAATATGCATCCCCAAAAGGGTACATATCAAGGGATGACCAAATATGTAGACACTCGGAACATGCTGTGACAAGTCATCCTCGAAGGGGAAAAACAAATATGTAACCATATCATCACTAGGTTGCCAAACATATGAATTATACATGCATGAAGACCATCCCTCTGATGATGGAAACTCAACCTATTTTTCTTGAGATCTACCCTCAATGTCATAAATGGGGCCTCTATAAGAAATGAAATGACCAAAATCCCATCTACGTCTCCCACCTATATAAAATCATCAATGTCATTGTCAACTATATCCGGGAGTTGTTCCATGTTTTCACCTATATCATATGATTTGATTACTTCTTCACAAGACTAGACACCTTCATCTTCTTCAAAAGGGAGAGTAGATAACAATGTTTCATTCAAGCCTTCTACAAGAGAAACTTCATCGAGATCCTCCTGGCAACTTCCTTTGTGGGTATTCTACCCTCATGTATTCTAGGGTTAAGAAGTTTGTATTAGGTTTTATGTAACCTTAATGGTTGTATATAAAATTTCATAACAATAGAAAGAATATGTTAGTCAAATATTATGCCCTAGTGGCTCAACCAAGCATATAAAGAATATATTTGATTCTAATTTAGACAACCTCAAAATCCTGAGATTCCACGTTTACCAATGAAAGATTTTATTTCACCAATGAAATTATACTAGTTCCTTTAGCTATTGGGTTATGGAGTCAAGTAAATAAATAGCTAACAATGCTATCTCCTTGGGGGTGTAAACCCTCTTACTCCCCAAGGAAAGAAAATGCTAACTAGGAGATACTAGGAGGGTGTAAAACCTTTTAATTATCCTAGTAAAACATTGTGCAACAAATAACTTATGGAAATAAATGATAGATAATGGTGGGGTTGTAAATCCTTATACTCCCCAAGAAATCTAGCAATTCAAACTTGTAACCAAGCAATGACACATCAACAAGATAAATCCTTACCTAGTCCAATAAATGACAAGACAAACCTCGTTTTACCAAGATAAATCCACCATAAATGAAAAATAAAGGCTATAAGAGAGGTAACACACTACCTCTTCCACCAATAGCATGAATAAACCAAGACAAGAGCACTAGAGAGAATAGGTTTCCCAAAGAGAGCACAAATTTCAGCTAGTATGGCTTCTCACAATGGGAGAGCTATGATGAAGTGAGATACAAATGATCTCTATTTATACAAAATGTCTTAAACATAGTTTCTCCACTTAAGTTAGGGGAAAAAAAATAAGGGGACAAAAACCCTTATTTTTCCCCTTTACACAAGTAATTCATTTTTAATCCAAACTTAAAATTTAAAAAGTGCACAATAGAAACCCCAAAATGATGCCACCCCTCTAAGGGTGGCATTTTTATCCTTTGAGAAATTTGTTGGAGAAGAAATATGAATTCATTGGGGATCATATATCCTCCCTCTGATGTGCTATAACCTCCTCCCACCAATTCATTCCAAGTGTCAACAAGTAGAAACTTCATTACCACCAAACCCTAGCCTCAATGGTGGTGTCAACTCCTCTAAGGTGATGTTTTAGCCTCTCCAAGAAAATCGTTTGGCATGTGAGGGATAGGAAAGGTCCTCCAAGTTGTCCTCTAGGAATCCAAAGGCAAGTAATCATCATTTGGAAAGTTTTCCCTCAACATCCAGCATTTGGGCTTCAAGCCCCATGGAAGCCCAAACTAGGCTTGTTCTTCCAAAATTGTCTAATAGTTGGGTCCTGCAAAGACAAATGGATATGCCCTCCAAGGATCCAAAGTCAAAGAATCATGATGATTAAATCAACTAAATAAAATATCCATATAATAAAGTACATCGAAACCACTGCATCAAAATAAACTAATTCTCAAAGACCCTATGCAATCTTCCAAGTTTAGGTGTGGGAGGGTTGACAAAATGACTTATTGGGTGAATCGTTCCTTAAGTTTAGGGGTGTTTCTTGAGGGGACATGCTTATAAATAATTTGGATGACTAAGACATGTCATCGATGAGGGGAATAATTTTTGGCATCGGGTTCATGACATACAAGGGGTTGTAGTGTGTCATTTATGGGTTCCTTTCAAGACAATGTGTTGCACCTTCGTTTTCAATGCATCCTTTTTCCAAATCCATTTAATTCCATTAATTAATTAGAAATAAAAAACCTTGGGTACTCCCTATTGGTGAATCCATTAGCTTGGGGGGAAGTACCACAAGGCCACTTGAAGATATAGGTACACAAAGTTCCATATGCAAGGAAATAATGGGACATCACATGAGTGTACACACCTCAACAAGTGGGGACATTTATATAACATTATTTTCTTTCGCAAGTATTTAATTTTTTTAGGAGAATCATTTCATTTATCTCAATACCTATTTGGGTGAGCATATAGCAGCTTGATAAGTAGGATTTTATCTTTTTCCAACTATCTCCCCTATTGGCCTTCATCCCCTTCTTCCCAGGAAATGAGGGACAACCCCTTCTTGAGTCAGTACACCCGAAAATACATAAAGGTTAGGAGATGAGGGGATGGAGTGTGTAAAGTGGAAAGTATGGTCGAGAATGACACTATTATTCATCAAAAGGAACTCCCAGTAGCATCCCTATCATGAAGGGTGACCCACTTACTAGGGTGCAATGTCAACCACCAAAGTGAAACAAGGTAAAGAGCATAATGTCCAAACAAATGTCACATAATCAAAAGAAGTAATAGATGAAAAAAAACTCAAATTCATAAAATATTGAAGTGAAACTCACCACAATACATGAACTATACCTCATGGAGAAAGAACCAATGTCTTATGGAGGCTAGTTGATGTGGTGGATGTTGTTGTGACGAACCTGGAGTTGTCGTGGTGAGGTGGGTCTCTATATATGTGAGTGGACATTGTTGGTAAATATATCTCTCAATACTTTATGTCTATAACTTGAGGGCCTCAAGACATCATATCCTTATTTATCCCTAGGGGTTGGGGATAACAGGGACATTACGATGCATAATACTCATAAAAATGAAATTTTTGCTAACTAATTACTTTTACAACTAACTGATTTTCTGTAGCTTTAATTGATCCAGATTATTTTTGGCACAAAATGAGAGAAGAGATATAATAAAAAAATGTGAAAATAAATCTCATATATCCAATAATATAATGGAAATATATCAGATATGCAACCATAAACATAGAGATATAGTAATACACCATTTATATTAATGAGCGAAATGTACAAAACTCTAGAAATACAGAGTGAAAGACTCACTACAATGGTGGCATATTATATCTAAGAAGATATGTGATGAATACTCACATTCATAAGAGGATGATTACAATGAGTTTCTAAAGGAATTTTTAACATAAATGAAATCCAAAACCCTAACCCCAGAAGATGAAAAACCAACAATTTTGTGGACCCCGTTTTGGGTAGTTTGGTGTATCAACTTCCCAGTGGCGTAACTTTGGAATACAATCTATGTTTTGGGAACATGATAGCTCGTTGGAAAGGTATCATCGAGGAGATTCATTTTGGCGGCTCAATCAAGCCTTTTCTTATGATTGAGGTGATTGATCTTGAAAAAAACTTCATTTAGGCCCTCAAAATGGTCGTGGAAGTTTAGGAACCAAAAAAATGCTAAAAATAGTAAATTGCCAAAAAACTATTTTTAGCCAGTTGGAATAGGTAGGTGGCCAATGATATACACCTCTATCAATCCTCCCTCCTTAGGAATAAATGTTCTCTATTTTGTTGAGTATCCAAGGGAATCAAGGGAGTGGGGAAAGCATTTGTTGAATATGAATCTTGATGAGATGCTTTTCTTGCTAGAGAAGTTTCAGTTCTTGGCTTGTTGAAGTCTATCAAAAACTTGTTGTTGGTGGGGTTGAATCTGTTCAACCAACCTAATTTATATTGTCTTGAATTGGAAGTGTGGAGGCACCCTCGTAGGTGAAAGAAGCAAAATTTTCTTCCTGTTCTGTAATCTTCTTCTGCTAGATAGAAAGGTCTTGGGCCATGGCTGCATTGGTTGAAATGTCCTTATGTTCACCTTTTGAACAGATTGTGAAGAAGCTGAATTTTCTAGTATGAGATACTAACTTGCGACATTGTTTAGGTGAGACAATATTCGGAACTACCTCTGGTATCCTATAGAGATGACCTCCCAGAGTAACAATGACACTACAATGTTGAGACTCATAGATAACATGGTGCTTCCACATATATGGTTGGCCAAACAGAACATTGTAGACATCCAGTGGAGAAACATCACATAATACCTCATCCTTGAAGGGTTGGATGTTTTATGACAATCGAAAATGTTGCCTAGCATGAAGATCTTGTCCCTAGATAAGCCACTCATTGTTGTATGGCTACGGGTGTGGCGTTGTTGACAATTTCAATTGTTTGACGACCTCTGTTGATATCAGTTTCTTCTAGCTTCCACTATTAACAATGAAATGCACTGGGGTCCTCTTCACCCACATATGTGAATGGAAGAGGTTCTCCCCCTCTTCAAGTTCTATTGATTCTTTTGGTTGAATTGTTGTAGTCAGAACAATAATAGTGGGGTCTGTGTCAATGATTTATCTTCTACCAGTATTTTCTGAATCATATTTCGAATCAGGGTTCGACTCATTTTATTTTATCTTGACCACCAATCAATTTTTTGAGCAAAATTTATCAGTGTTGTGCCAAAATTTTTTGTATAAATCACACCCTTTTCCAGTGTCCATCTTTGTCTTTCCATTACCCTTATTTTCTTATGGCTTGGAATGGTTTTTTCAAGGCAGGTTGTTAGGTTCATCTTTACCATACTTTGTTTGTTGTAGATTCACAAAACCGAACTCCCACTTGTGATGGTGCTTAAATTTCTACTTGCTTTTAACGACATATCGATAAGAAACACCCAATGATGAGATTTCTAGAAAATACATTTTAGTTTGGATGTATTTGTGTAGAGCCCCACGGTATTTCAAAACCAGATTTCGCTTGAAGTCTTTGATGCCCAAATTGGTGCACAAGGTGTGAAAGTTATTGGTGAAATAAGACACTGCTTGGCCCCTCTCTCAATGTAGCATGGTCCATCTCATTTACAAGTCCTCATAGTTACCAAAAAGGAAATATTGTTCCTTAACCGCATTCACAAAAAAATCCCAAGTGGGATCTGTCCCATATATTCCAAAATCCTTTATGAAAACTTTCTCCCAGTAATTTTCCCACCAATTTTTGACATGGGGGAGAGCCTTAAGGAGTGAGAAGGTGATATTTTCCCTGTCACAAAAATTGTGAACAAAGAAATAACCTTCTAGTAGATTTAACCATTTCTCTACGGCATCCACATATATCTGACCTTCAAATATGGGAATGTAAAAATTAACTTGTGCCTTGAAAGTATAGGTGCTTCCAAAGTTTCCTCTTGATGAATATGCATCGGTTTTTATCGATAGACGTTGAAGGATGTGAGAAAAATTCTCCTTCATTTCGTCCCTCTGTCCCATGAGAGCTTCCACAAGAAAAAAGATTAATAGAATCATATTCTCTATCATTTTTATTTTCTTCCACCATGGAGGGTTTATTGGGTGTGTGAGAGATATTTTCCTCAAGATATACATGCTCAATACCCAACTTTCTATACTTAGGCCTTGTCGGGGACATGCACTGAAAAATGATCAACAAAAGCCTGCACTGATACCACTGATCCAGACTATTTTTGGCACGAAATGAGAAAAAAGATATAATAAATAAATGTATAGAGATATCTCAAATATCCAATAGTATAACATAAATATATCAGATATGCAACCATAAACACAGAGATGTAGTAATACACAATTTCTATTAATGATTGAAATGTACAAAACTGTAGAAATATAGAATGAAATGCTCGCTAGAAAGGTGGAAGCTTATCTCTAAGAAGAGTTGTGATGGATACTCACATTCACAGGAATATGATTACAATGAGGATATAAAGGCATATTTATCATAGATAAAATCCAAAACCCTAACCCCAGAAGATGAAAATCCAACAGTTTTGTGGACCTTGTTTTGGGTAGTTTGGTATATCAATTTCCCAGGGCATAACTTTGGCATATGATCTCCATTTGGGGCTCACGATAACTCATTGGAAAGTTATCATAGAGGATATTCATTTTTGGGGATCAATTAGAGCCTTTGGGTATCATTGTGGTGATCGATCCATAAAAAACATCATTTAGGCCCTCAAAATGGCCACAAAAGTTTAGGAACCGAAAAACTGCTAAAAATAGTAAATTTCCAGACGACTGTTTTGAGCCAGCTGGAATAGGTGGGTGTACACCGATATCTATATAGATCATTCAACTACGAACTAAAAAAAAATTAGCTATTGTTCACTACCATTACATTGATTCATCTACAACATATTGAAATACACATGAATGTAGTCCAATAATTCAACACAACAACATATAAATTATTTCCAACTACATAGAGTTCCTGCACAACAATTAAAATCATAAACACATCACAAGAACATATTAAACACTTATCTTTTATAATCAGTTGTGCAACTAGTTTCTTGGGACAAACATTACACCTAATCTTAGATTGATTGTTCCAAATATAAGCAAATATTCACCCCGAGCCAAGGCTAGTAATCGAAAAAATAGGGTGGTATCTATCATAGTCAACTTACAACTCATACAATCACAACTCACAGGTATTCTCCTACAATTATCTCGATTTTCCATTAGCTATCTTTCTCTTGACCTTCCCAACCCAAGGAATGTACCCGTTCACTGATCTGAGACCCTTGGGCATTCCATTCATTTATTAAGGTCCCTATGGCACACGTTACTAGGAATCTCTCGATTGGGAACTCAAGGTAACTTGCTGATAGGAAAAACTACCAACAAACAACAACAAACACGTATTGTGACAATGAAATTCGCCCAAGAGTTCACTCTTCAGGCCAAACAATCTCGCTTTTCAGTGTTCAGATGCAATTCACTCCAAATATACTCCAACATGCTCTAGAATTCTCTCTCCATGGCTGCACCAACTCCAAGTTGTCTTTGTTTTTTTCTCTATACCTACTCCTCATGCATCAAAACTTGACTATCCAAAATTATTGTCCCAACCCTTACAAATTTTCTGTCCTTTGGCTTGCTTTCTTGACTCACACATTTTCCCAAGCTGATTATACCTAGCCGCCATGTTCCCAATAACTATGGTATTTCACTAATCACACCCACTCTCTTACATGTATTCAATGATTCGATTTTGGATCACTCAATCAGAAATTGGAAGGTTCATATACAAATAAAATTTTTAGGAAAATTGGTTGAATTAATATACGTGGGTAATTCCCCCTTGGACCCCTCTGGTCATTATCCTATACCCTACCCTCTCTTTTGGAAATTCATCCCCCATCTCTTGTCCATGACCCCTTAGCATTTGGTATCACATTTTATTATTAAAACATTGAAATACTATCCACATATTACATTCCTTGGTCATAGCCACATATTATATCTACATAAGTATTAATTAAACTAGAGATTCTAGTGGGGATGTTACAATCCCCATCCCCTATAATTTTTTTCTTTCCTCGGTTCACACTATCCTAATACACATATATACAAATTTACATCACAATACTTATAAAACAAAAATTCTGCAATTTTACAATTCCAATAGTAGTTCCAACCATAATCTCATGTTCCTCTCAACTCATTGACCCAAGGAATGCACCATTTGTTTATCAGGGATAAAACAAGGGATATGCCATCCTTTTATCAAGGCTAACCCAAGGAATGAGCCATTATTTTATCAATGTTCCTAACATAGTTGGCTAGGACTCTGAGATGTGGTTATGGAAATCTAACTGCTGAAAATGGAGTCTTGCTTCAAAACTCAATAGTATGTTTTTAGCTCAAATGTCTTATCCATGAGGTAATGTATCCACATTTTTAATGCATGTACAATTTTTGCTAACTCCAAGTCATGTGTAGCATAATTCCTCTCATGCTCTTTTAATTTTATGGATTCATAGCATACCACATGATATTTTTTACGAAGGACCCCATTGATCCCTTCCTTGAATGTGTCAGTGCACACAACAAAATATTCATTTGGATCTATGATATTAAATATTGGTGCACTTGTGAATATGTGTTTCAGCTGTTGAAAGATCTCTTCACACTTGGGTGTCCATTCAAATTTCACTCCCTTCTTTTGCAGGGAAGTGATTGGAGTTGTGATCTTTGAAAACCCTTTTATGAATGTTCTATAATAACCAACAAGAACAATGGATGATCTAACATCTATCAAATTCCTTAGCATTGGAAATCCTTGAATGTCCTCTATCTTCTCAGGATCAACTGTTATCCCTTCTATTGAAATAATATGCCCCAAGTAGTGAATCTTATCTTGATAAAAGATGCACTTACTTAGCTTATCATAGAATTTATGCTCTCTTAGAACTTGCAACACTATTCTTAAATGTTTCTCATGTTCCTATTCTGACTTAGAGTATATTAGTGTATCATTTAGGAACATAATTAAAAACTTGTCTAGGTACTCCCTAAACACTCCATTCATCAAACACATAAAGACTTATAGAGAATTTGATAGTACAAATGGAACTACCATGAATTCACAATGCCCATATCTTATCTTGAATGTTGTCTTTTTGACATCTTATTATTTTATCCTTACTTGATGATAACTGAATCTTAAGTCAATCTTCGAAAATATTCTTGGACCTTTTAGCCAATCTAACATATCATCAATACTTGGAAAAGGATATTTGTTCTTTATGGTTACCTTATTAATCTATCTAGAATAAATACACAGCCTCAAGGTTCCAACTTTTTATTCTATACAAAAATAACTGGGGCTCCCTAGGGTGACACACTCGGGTGTATGTACCCCTTCTTTAACAACTCTTCAAGCTGCATCTACAACTCCTTCAATAATTGGATATTGGGGCAGCCCCTGGCACTAAATCTATACAGAAATCAATATTTCTCTTTGGTGAAAATCCTGTGATTTCTCTAAAAACATCTTCAAAATATCTCAAGACCAGATGGTCTTCAATGCTTGCCACTTTTTCTTTGGCCTTCTCTTCCATATGGGCTACAAAAATATAACATCCCTTCCTAAAATTCTTCTTCAAATACATAGCTGAAATATCTCTAACAAATGCAACTCTTGGAATGCCTTGAATCTTTCCTTGTTTTCCCTCCTCATCAAGACATGTGATTCTTTGGTTGTAACAGTCTAGGACAAAATGATATTTTTCCAACCAATCCATGCCAATTAGGAAATCATATGAACCCGATGGTATGATGTTTACATCTACCTTTGTGTTGATTCCATTCTTGTCTATCAGAAAATCCTTAACCAACTTATTGATTTTCCTCTTAGCCCGGGTGGTTAATTGAACTAATTAATATTTCTTATGCTTACTCCTTTGCAAGTGAAATATTTCAAGAATGTTAACATTTATGTAATTATGGCTAGCCCCATAATCCATTAAAATTGCTATGGGTTGGTTATCAATATTACCTTCCACTTCAATCATGAGGGATTGACACTTTGCTTGATTGTTGTCCAAGGTTGCATAAATCCTTAGCATGCTTCCCAACTTGAGTTCAATGAAATATATCATCGTTCTTTCATAGTAATGATTGGAAACATATTTCTCTTGGAAATGTCCTTTGAATTGACTCCACGAGATCCTCTTCTCATCAAATTTCTTGGCTTGCTTAAGTTGATCCTACCACATGGTTTACTTTCCTTGCAAGTGGTAGGTTTTAATTCTAGCTTCTACCCAGGAGGGGTAATCATGAAGTTGGAAATATTTCTTCATTTCCAACAACCAGGTCTCGACATATTCTCCTTTATTGTGATCACCATTGAAAGTTGGTGGCTTGATATTTTGGAGTTCACCTTGCAATATCTTTGCCTTAAGCCTTCTTCTTTACCTCCGAACATGAGACACACTTGGGTTGCTCCATGGCCCTGAACTTGCAAGAGCCCTCATGGTGAAATACTTTGATTAATTATGGTTCTTTCTCATGCTTCTTTACTTCCTATCATTTCCATGATCATCTCGTTTTCTATGGGATCTAGATGCTAATGCTTGTCTAGGACTAGTCTCTTTCTTAGTTCTAAAGTATTTATTGACTTTATTATGCAACATATTTAAGCTATGAAGTATCTCTTCTGAAGCCTTCATAATCCTTTCATTATAATCTTTATATCTTTGCACTTCCGTATGTCGGCTTCTCATAGTGACATGTTCCTTGATATCTCTTCTTCCATCTGACTCTATTGCAACAATACCCATGTTGACATGAAGACCCCTGATCTCTTCCTCATGGTTGTAAGATCCCTAAGAATCATCAATATATCTAGTCCTTGTATGAGAACTAAAGTTTATTTCTATACCTCTTATTCTGCAAGAAATGAGCATGTAATAGTTATTGTTAGAACATGCATAGCATAAAAACATTCGTCTGTTAGAATATAGGTTATTTATTCATCAAATTATGAAGGAAACAATGCACTAATTAACATTTTTATTTCTTATATGCATTATTATCTGAAACATCTTTATCATGGCTATAACCATCTCTCAAACTGAACTCTGGGTGGAAAGTTACAACATTTACATGTTGTAAATTTCATTCTTTCACTACTACAAAAATATATTTATTACTTTACGAGAATATTTATTGCCCATTTCAAAATTATGGGTGTACAAGTGTCTTATACTCCTCAATAAATTTCTAATGAATATTCATTTTCTCAAATCTAAGCTCCGAGCTGAAATTTATAGTCTGGAGAAGTTTTGGATGTTTTACCCAATTTACCCCTGCATGCTACAAGTGTCTAATTTCTCTTCATGCACATTTTCAAGTACCCATAAACCAAATATGACCATATTGTTGGCTTCTATGGGTCAAAATATTTCCGTCAACTACTCCTGTGCCCAAAATGGAATTATGGCATGGAGTTATGCCCTCTATAAGTAAAATTGGTACCAAAATTTTACCCTTATTATTTTGGCTGTAACTTTCTCATAGATGCTCCATTTTGTGAACCATTTAGCTCATTGGATAGCTCTCTCCAAGTTATTTTATTTGAGTAGAAAAAACAAAACGTACCTTGGTACACTTTTTTATCATGGGTTTTGATTAGATAAAAATTTCGTTTAGGTATTCAAAAATTCCCTGCACGTTAATGACCTTCAAAAATATGAGAAATTCAAAAAATTTCATATAAAATGGATTGTTTTACTACTATAAAAGTCCTTTAAATTTGATCCATTGATGTGAAATCACATGCAATATGATTCATTGATATGTGATTCATCATCCATTGGCGACTGGTGTTCTCCTTTGGTGCACACAACAACTTTACCCAAACTACCGACCCGACCATCGACCATCACCCCAACTCCCCAATGATCRATTTTCACACAAATATAAATCAACCGACTCAACCATTGGCCATTGATGATATTTGTTGGTGAATGAAAACTCCTCACTCACTCAGTTGATTCCCAACCATCATCCCATCAACGATCAATGATCCYCGATGACTGTCAAAACACTTCCCCAAATCAACCAACCTGACCATCGACCATCAACCACTTCTAGGCTAATGTGGCATGCCATGATGATACTAATGTGGCATGACATGTAGATGCATTAAAACTACACCGTATTCTTCTAATCCTTGAYTAATGGCCATCAGTTATTGGTGATCCTCTCTAGACACATGAAACTTTCATCAAATCATGTTGAYCCTTGACCATAAACCATAAACAACATCCGTTGGTGAACTTCGACACTTATAAAATTTGGAAAAAACATGCCAATCCCCGACCCTCGGCCATCGACGATTGGAGACATATTTTGGGTCAACTCAACTCTTTTCCAAACTCATTTATTTGACTTTAAACCATTGATGAGTTCAACTAGCGAACTTCAATCCCTACACAAATCTCATTGATCTGACCATCGGTCGTCGACAAAATATTTTGATGAAATCCAACACTTAGAATTTTTTTAGCACAATCCAAGTGAATGTGGACCATCAATTTCCTTCAACTTTCAATTGTCGAAATTGAATCTCGATCATTGATTTTCTCAACCTTTAAAATGGCGATAACATTACAAATTTTTAAATTTATCATGATGAATCTCAATCGTCGATCTTGAGATAAAAAACGATCTCAACAGTTGATTCACCAAATTGCTTGCAACTCTACAACAACCATTAAAACTATAAATTATACCATTTCAAGTCAAAATTGGCTCTCCAACTCACAAATTTACTCCATTAAATTTATTAATCCGATCTGAGTCACTCAAACTTGGATTTTACTCACGAATTTGGGGATTTCACTCAAGTTTATCTCTATTTTCCCCCAAATTTGTTATAAAAAAGTATTTAACAACATTTTTTTCTCAAATTAACATGGGTTCGAGCCCATACAAGCCATGTTTTTGAACAAGGATCTCTTATACCATAATGTAATGTTCCCTAGACCAATCAAGGGACATTACGATGTGAAATACTCATAAAAAAGAAATTTCTGCTAACTAATTAATTCTTTTACAACTAATTGATTTCATGTAGCTTTCGGCTATGAATTAAAAAAAGTTAGCAATTGTTCACTACCATTACATTGATGCATCTACAACATGCTAAAATTGACAGGAATGCAGTCCAATAATTCAACACAATAACACATGAATTATTTCCAACTACACAGAGTTCATGCACAACAATTAAACTCATAAACACAACACATAAACTAATTAAACACTTATATTTTATAATCAATTGTACAACCAGCTTCTTGGGACAGATGTTCCACCCAATCGTAGACTGATTTTTCCAAATATCAACATCTATTCACCCCTGAGTTGAGGCTAGTAGCCCACAAAAGAGGGTGGTCTCTCTCATAGTCCACTCACAACTCATCAAATCACAACCCATTGGTATTCTCCTACAACTATCCCAATTTTCCATCAGATATCTTCATCTTGACCTTCCCAACACAACTAATGTACCCCTTTAGTGATCTTAGCCCCTTCGGCATCCCATTCATTTATCAGGGCCCCTCTGGCATATGTAACTAGGAATCTCTTAGCTAGGAACTCAAGGGAACTTTTTGTTAGGAAAAAATACCAACGAACAACATAAAACACATGTCATTGATGTTAGGTTCCTAACCCGCACATAGGTAGAATAATATATTTGGATGTAATAAAGGTCAATATTAATAAGGCCTTGCAATAAAATAGAATAAGTCGAATGTAAGAAGACCTAATAGAAGCTTCTGCTTCTAGAATGATCTTCCTCTAGATGCTTCTTTTGATAGACATATTTAGTATAAATAGGAGTCGAGGGTATGAGAACCATAGCTTGTATAATATTGTAATAGAGCTTTTCTCGACTGGAGGTTTCCCCCTCAAAGAGGCCCATGAACATTTCTCTCAGAATCAAAGAGTTATTTCTGTTGTGTTTCTTATATCATTCCAGTGTTATTGTGGTGATTGTTCTGGTTATATTGTTGTTATTCTGCCATTTCTAGCATTTTCTTTTTTTTCTGCATACTTTTTATATATGGTATATTACAAGTGGTATCAGAGCACTTTCCTCGAAAGAAATTGTTGGTTAAATTTTTTTCAAGGTAGAGACATATTCCGACATCTTTAACCCACAGAGATTTGTCATTACGTGCATAAACTCGCGGTTGAGGGATTCATACATGCAGGAAATACAAGTGGTACTTAAGTGCACATCTGTTGTCCACACTTTTAACCCTTGTTGGTACCCCTTTGAGTGGTAGCACATCAGACAACACCTGTGTACGTATCAGACTAGATTACCTGAAGCCCTCTTTAGATAAAACGATTGGTCTCCTGACTTCTATAGTGGAATCGAGAACAACACTCGAGAAGATACTCTCTAGTACCTGGGTAGTCGAGTAGTACGGCTAAGGGAACGATCTACCCTCCTTAGTTAGTTCTCTGAGATATTGGGCCAAGTACTATTGTTGGACCCCACAGGTATCTCAGAGAGATATAGCACAGGGAAAACCCTTTTCTGTAGAACCCTTTAATACTTAACCCTTGGGGACAAAAACATAAACAAATTAAAATAGATAAGATCTGTTGTCACACAACTATGTTTAGGTTGCCAAATCACTACACATTTCTTTTTGGTTAAGCATTTGGGCATGAGTATAACTCCACAGGTGTAAAAAAAAATAAAAAAACAAAAACAAAAACAATAACCATTATTTGAGACCTATGCCATTGGATTCATCTCTTCGCTCTTATCACATTCATACACATCATTTTTCAGCAAAATTTTTGACCCCACCCACCCCTTTTCAGTTCCCTCGTCATCATGGCCCATACCTGTAGCCAAGGATTTGAATCTTGCTTCAATACCTTGCAATATAATTTCACCGAGACCCAACAAGAAGTCAAACAACTCAGTGCCAATGTTGTCGCCATCAAACAACCATGTAGTCCTCAATGAAGGAAATCAAACAAGACCTGACCACCTAGCTTGAATATGTTGTTTTGATGCTCTTCACCAAGTTGCATATCCCTACAAATAACTCTTTATCTGACCCACCTCCACATACTGAAGATGAAAAATCCTCTCATTCCCATAACTTTCAGCGTCGTCACTTTCAACATGATCTATGCCTTCCATGGGTGGATGTGACGAAATTTGATGGCTCAGATCCCACTGGTTGGGTAACCCAAATGGAACAATATTTCTCTTTATACGACATTACAGATGACTTGGCCAAACTCTGGTATGGTGTTCTCCATCTAGATCAAGAACGTTGGAAATGGTGGCAATAGAGAAAAACTTCCTGTCAAGGGTATATTGCTTGGGCACACTTTGTGGAAGAGATTTATGAACACTTTGACACTGACACAAACCATTTGGTCCATTTGACAAAGTTTAAACAGTCAGGAATAGTGGAAGACTTTATAGTTTCTTTTGAGCGCTTGGATTTTCAGAGAGAGGGTATGTCTGTTGCATTTTTCTGAGAGTGTTTTATCAGTGGCCTCAAGGATGAGATTTGGGCTGATGTCCTCATGACTCAGCCTCAGAGTTTGGTAGAGGCTACAAAAACAGATAAAGAATCACAACATGTTGTATCTTCTAAAAACCATAAACCCTCCTTTATCCCTCACACTAAACCAATAAATCCCACTACTCCCTCCGCTCCACTAAAGATCCAAAAATTGACCAGGGATGAAATGGATGAACACCAACTCAAAGGCCTTTGTTATAATTGTGATGAAAAATATATCTCAGGCCACAAGTGTAAGGAAAAAAAGCGTTTTATGACCATCTCGGAGGATATTTTAGAAGAGGATGTTAAAATACACCTTGTGTATGAGTCACCTGAAACCACTGACATAACCCCTCCATTAGACCCTCCCGAAGTAGAACCGATCATTTCCCTAAATGCTCTTTCTCACTTCTCTGCTCTCCAAACCCTCAAGCTAATTGGTTGCATCAAGCATAGGAAGGTCATCATTCTGGTTGATAGTGGAAGCACCGATGATTTTATTCATCATTGCATTTCCCAAGAAACGCATTGCTACATCCATGCAATCAATAATTTCCAAATCATGATTGCCAATGGTGGCTCCATGAAATGTGGAGGGCATTTTGAAAATGTGTGTCTCCAAATTGGTGACTACCACCTGAAATCTCATATGTTTTCTATCGACATGGGTGGTTGTGACATTGTGTTGGGCACAGACTGGATAAGGACTTTGGATCCCATTCTCATGTATTTTAAGGAATTAACCATGCAATTGACTAGGAGGGCCAAAAATATAAGTTCCAAGGCATCATCGTTGGTTCACCTGAGATCATTAGTTCCCATTGCATGGAAAAGCTTCTCAAAAACGTTCATTCTGGTGTTATTGCCCAAACCCATGCCATAGAAGCAACACAGACACCCTCAGTGTCGCAAGACCTCCAATCCATCCTTTCTAAACATCAAGTGGTCTTTTCCACTCCCCAGGGACTCCCTCCTTCCCATGGTGCTCATGATCATTCCATTCCCCTTGTACTAGGAAGCCTTCCTCCCAATATCCGTCTCTATCATCACCCCTTTTCCCAAAAAAATGAGATTGAGAAAATGGTCCAGGAACTCCTTAACGTAGGCGTTATCCGCCCTAGTATGAGCCCCTAATATTCTCTGGTGGTCATGGTTCTAAATAAATAAGGTTGTTGGTGAATGTGTCCTAACTTTCGTGCCCTCAACAAACTTACCATTAAAGACAAATTTCCCATTCATGCCATTGATGACCTCTTGGATGAATTGAGTGGCACCCAATTCTTTACTAAACTTGAACTTTGTTCTGGCTACCACCAGATACATATGAAAGAGGCAGACATTCCCAAGACTTCCTTTAGAACTCATGAGGGCCACTATGAGTTTTTGGTAATGCCTCCTCCACCTTCAAAAGCCTCATGAATCATGTCTTTCATTATTTTCTCCGTCATTTTGTCTTAGTTTTCTTTGATGATATCCTCATCTATAGAAAAACCTAGACAAACCATCTTGCTCATGTGGATCGAGTTCTCCATCTACTCTCTCAGCACCAAATTTTCCTGAAATAGTCTAAATGTGCTTTTGGCACCTCAGAAGTCAAGTACTTGGGTCATCTAGTTGGCAAGGATGGTGTCAGGGTGGATCCTAAAAAGATTGAAGCTATGCAATTCTGGACTCACCCAAAGAATCTCAAAATCTTACATGGATTTCTGGGCTTAATAGGTTATTATCGCAAGTTTTTTAATAATTATGGAAAGATTGCAGGACCTCTCACTGCACTCCTAAAAAATAACTCTTTCACTTGGACTCCAGCAGTTTCTCAAGCATTTCAAACCTTGAAGATGGCCATGTGCACGACTCCAGTCCTGGACCTTCCTGATTTCAGAAATACCTTTGTCTTGGAATGTGATGGTTTGGGGAAAGGAATTAGTGGTGTCCTTATGAAAGAGGGTTGGCCTTTGGCCTTTACCAACAAGCAACTGTCTAAAATAAATTTTGGCAAATAAATCTATGAAAAGAAAATGTTGGCTATTTTKCATGTCGCTGATCTATGGCACCCTTATCTATTGGGGAAACACTTCCAAATTAAGACAGACCATCAAAGCCTCAATTCGAGTACTTGGGTCATATAGTTGGCAAGGATGGCGCTAGGGTGGATCCTAAAAAGATTGAAGCTATGCAAGACTGGACTCACCCAAAGAATCTCAAAATCTTACGTGGATTTCTAGGCTTAATAGGTTATTATCGCAAGGTTGTTAAGAATTATAGAAATATTGCAGGACCTCTCACTGAACTCCTAAAAAATAACTCTTTCACTTGGACTCCAGCAGTTTCTCAATATTTTCAAACCTTGAAGATGGCCATGTGCATGACTCAAGTCCTAGACCTTCCTAATTTCAGAAATACCTCTGTCTTGGAATGTGATGGTTTGGGGAAAGGAATTGGTGGTGTCCTTATGAAAGAGGGTTGGCCTTTGGCCTTTAAAAACAAGCAACTGTCTAAAATAAATTTTGGCAAATCAATCTATGAAAAGAAAATGTTGGCTATTTTGCATGTCGTTGATCTATGGAGCCCTTATCTATTGGGGCAATGCTTCCAAATTAAGACAGACCATCAAAGCCTCAAGTATTTTCTGGAACAATGTATTTCCTCCCTGGAGAAACAAAAATGGGTGACTAAGCTCTTTGGATATGATTATGAGATCATTTACAAGAAATGCAAAGACAATGTGGTTACGGATGCACTTTCCCGAAAATATGTAGATGACAGATCCCTTTTTTCTCTTTCCTTCATTGTACCAGATTGGCTCCGAGACATTTGCTAGGAATGGCTACATGATCCCATAAGTTTGCATCTGATCCAACAATTGCAGTCTAGTGCTCCAGCTTCCCCAAGGTACTCTTGGATCCATGATGAGATTTGATACAAAGGTCGTTTGTATTTAAGTAAACAATCAAAACTTAAATCCACGGTACATTCTAAGCTTCATGTTACACCCACGGCTGGGCACTTTGGGTTTACCAAAACCTATGATAGGGTCAAACGTTCTTTTTTCTAGGATGGTATGAAACCATACATTCGTAATTTTGTCATTGAATGCGATGTGTGTTAACGCAACAAGGGAAAAATGGTCAAATATTCGGGCACACTATAACCACTTCCGATTCCACCTTCTATTTGGAGGGATATCTCTATGGAATTTATTACAGGCTTACCCAAATCGAGAAATAAATCAGTCATCATGGTGTTGTTGATCACCTTTCCAAGTATGCTCATTTATGTGCTCTTCAACACCCATATACAACATCCATGGTGGCTCAAATTTTCATGGATCAGGTCTTAAGCTTCATGGCATGCCACATTCTATTGTTTTTTATCATGACCTAGCTTTCACCAATAATTTTTGGCAAGAAATGTTCAAGCTACAAGGCACCCAATTGCATCTCATCACAACTTATCATCCCCAGAATGATGTTCAAACGGAAGTTGTCAACAAGTGTTTGCAAACATATTTGAGGTGTTTTTCCTTGAAAAAGAAAAATTAATGGGATCAATGGTTACCCCTAGCTAAATGGTGGTACAACACTTCATACCATATAGCTACACACATGAATCCTTTTGAAGCAGTATATGGAAAAAATCCACCTTCAGTTCTCTCATACTTATCTGGTGTCTCGAAGGTCCAGGCAGCTGACCAAACGCTTACAGTTCGAGAGGATATTCTCCATACCCTCAAAGAGAATTTGGTCATGGTACAAAATTGCATGAAGCAACAAGCATATCAAGGTCACTCTGAACGTCAATTTGCAGAAGGGGATCAGGTGTTTCTTCGACTGCAACCTTACAATAAAAATTCCCTCAAGGTCGAGCATTGTCAGAAGCTAGAGCCCAAATTTTATGGTCCTTATACCATTCTCAAGCAAGTGGGATAGGTGGCCTATTAGTTAGCTTTTCCCATTCATTCTAAGCTACATCCCATTTTTCATGTTTCATGCTTAAAGAAGGTGATTGGAACTAAGTGCCAAATTCAAACCAACCTTCCCGAGTTATACAAAGAAGGATCCATTTAGATACGAACACAAGCTGTTTTGGACCAGCATGAGCATCGCCTACGTCAGAGAACCATCAAGGAAGTGTTAGTCTAGTGGAAAGATACAACTCCAACAGACGCCACTTGGGAACCAGCTACCGTTCTGTAGTGATTTCCACATCTCAAGCCTTGAGGACAAGGCTATTTTTAAGGCAGAGGACATGTTAGGGTCCTAACCCACACATAGGTAGAACAATATATTCGGATGTAATAAAGTTCAATATTAATAAGGCCTTGCAATAAAATAGAATAACTTGAATGTAATAAGACCTAATGGAATCATCTTCTTCTAGAAGGATCTTCCTCTAAATGCTTCTTTTGATAGACATATTTAGTATAAATAGGAGTTGAGGGTATGAGAACCCTAGCTTGAATATTACTTTCATAGATCTCTACTCGACTGGAGGTTTCCCCCTCAAAGAGGCCAGTGAACATTGCTCTTAAAATCAAAGTGTTTTTTCTATTGTTATTCTTATATCATTTCAGTGTTATTGCGGTGATTGCTCTAGTTATATTGTTGTTATTCTGCCATTTTTAGCATTTTATTTACGTTCTGCATACTTTTTATATCTGGTATATTACAGTTGTAGTGGAACTCACCCAAGAGTTCACTCTTTAGGCATGCAAATATGAATCTTCATTCTTCAGCTCTAATTCACTCCAAATATTCTCTAACATGCTCTAGAATTYTCCCTCCATTGTTGCACTAGCTCCAACATCTCTTTCTTTTTTTCTCTCTACCTAATCATACATAAAAACATCATTGTACAAAATTGTTGTTCAAACCCATATGAATTTCCTCTCCTTTGGCTTGATTTCTTGACTCACACACTCCCCCATTATGATTGTATGCAACCCCCATGTACCTAATAAATATGGGATGTGATTACTCACACCCACCCTCTTACATGTATTCAATGATTGGCTTTGGGAACACTCAATTAGAAATTGGAAGGTTCATATACAAATAGAAAATTTAGGAAAATAGGTTGAATTAATATACATGGGGAATTCCCCCTTGGACCCCTCTAGGCCATTATGCTAGACCCTCCCCTCTCTTTTTGATTAATTCAACCCCCATCTCTTGTCCATGTCCCCTTAGCAGTTGGTATCACGTTTTATTATTAAAACATTGAAACACAATTCACATATTACATTGCTTGGCCATAGCCACATATTATATCTACATAAGCATTAATTAAACTGGGGATTATAGTGGAGATGTTACAATTATGGATGACATTGACATTACTCCTTTTCTATTATACAAATATATGAGTAGACCAGCTTAAAAAAAACCAACCACAAAGGACACGAAAGTAACACATGCCATGATCCATTTGACTATGGGAAAAGAGAAATCAATATGAAGTAACACTAATCTATGATAAATCTAAGAAAGTGTATTCTTCAAAATGTATTATTTAATCATAAATAGTATTCATTTTTAGGAAACTATTCTTCAACAAGACTAAGTATTATTAATTAGTTAATTAAAATTCATTAGATGAATAATATTTAATATTGAAATCCATTTATTTTTTGATCTTATTTATGTTTAATACATTTTGAATATATTTAATTGCACAAGTTTATTAGGTTATGTTTCTTAGTATTACGATAAGAAACCTAAAATATATATGTTAATTTTTAAGTAAATTAGTAAAATGATAATTACATCTATATGCCATGATTCGTAATGAACATTATATTCAAGACTCCTAATAGCATTTAAAAGGTGATTAAAGGTGGGGTGAGGACCGTTGAGTTTAGTGGTAGGGAAGAAATCAACGACAGTGGTGGTAGTTATGAGTATGTAGGGGCTACTCCAAACCATGCATAGGGGAAACTAAAGTAGGAGATGAGATAAATAGGGTGGGAGCATTGGGATGAACAAGACAACATGATTATGTTGATGGTACATGTACGAGAGCGGAAGACAAGTGAGATGGGGTAGAGTTGGTGGTAAAGGTGAGGATAGGGGTGGGGGAAACAAGAATTAGGAAATTTGGGGAAGTGATGATGAGAACAATGAGGAAACGGGACAAGGAAGTTAGTTGTCTTGGGTAGTTTTAAGAAGTGAGGGTAGTGGTTTGAGGTTGGTGGGGTAGTATAGGGTTAGTACGAATGATAAGGTTTGGGGCATCTATAGCAACAAGTGTGGGTGTAATGAAAACAATGAGTGTAATAATAAGAGATGTGTGAGGTGGGTTAGGGTGTGTGAGTGGTGTGAGGAAAAGGGGATAGAAAAATGTCGGTAGGAGTGCTGATAGTGAGAGTTGAGTGTGGTAGGATAGGCATAGTAAATATAGGGATAGGGTATAATGGAGATGAAATGAGTGATGAGGGAAAGGGAGATAGGATAGAAATTGGTAGGTAGTATTGTGTTTCTTAAGGGAAAAGGGAAAATGGCAGGTGAATTTAGCAATGGGGGTGAGGTGATATTTGGGGTGATGAGAGGAGTTGTGAGAGGAGCATGCATGGGCTGGGGTAGTTGTGGAAATGTGTGGCAATGTCTTGGGTGGTAAGAGAAAGAAATGAATATGGTGGTGTATTGTAAATAGGATTACGAGGTGTGTGGTATGGAGTGTAATAAATGAGGTGAGAGAAAATTATAGGTGGTGCAAGGGAAACAAGAGTGGTGAGGGTAGGGTAAGTAGGATACATGAGGACAAGGGTCAAAGAAATGTGAGGGTGGGGATGGGTATCTAGAGATACAGAGGAAGGGATTAACATATGGGTTGTAGCTAGCATAGGAGTAGGGTTAGTGAGAGAGGTGGTGATGAAAGGTGGGTACAATGGAGTAGGGGAATCCATTATAGGAGATTATATGGATAGATTAGAGGTGGAAGGAGAAAGAGGCAAGTGGGATGAGGTAGGGTGATAGGGTTAGAGCTGACAATAATGAGAGGTGGGGGAGTGAGGTATGGATGGTGATTGTACATGAAATGAGAGATGGAGATGGGATAAGTTGGGTTATGGTGGTGGGAGTAATGAAGGTATGGGTAGGATAAACATAATTTAGGGTTCATGGATTGGGTATGATGGAAGAATGATGTGGGAATTGTGGCTTATGTTAAATAAGGGAGATGTGGGTATGAGTCATGTGGGTGTGAGGATGGAATGTTTGGGTATATATGGTGGATTAGGGATAAATGGATTGATATGTAGGTATGGTGGGATCAGTTTAGTGGGTGTATGAGTAGGCATAATTGGAGGTGGTGGGAATGGGTAGGAGCTATGGAAGGTGAGAGGAAAGGGGTAGAGAAAATGGTGATGGTAGGGCCAAGAGGTGGGTAGGCTAGAATATAGGTAATAGAAGGAATATGGGTGGTGGTAAGGGGCCACATGAGTGGCTAGTCTTGGTGTATGGGTGGTTTACAAATGATTGTAGGGATAAGAGTAGTGAAGAGTGTGGGTGTAAGGGAGACAATGGTAGGGGATATGTATAAGAAATAAATATGTGGATATGTGTAGGTCTAAAAAGAGCAGGGGGTAGGTGTTGTAGGGTATGGGTAGGAAAATTTTATTCCCATAACCCAACTAATATTATTTGAACAATTTTGTCATATGTAAGTCTACAATATGTCTAAGGGGTTTTTCTCTATGTATTTTCCAAGGAATTTAAGTGCCTATTATGGTTTCATAACTTTCTATGTACAATGACCACTAACTAAAATCTAAGGATAAAGGTGTCCCTTTTGATAAGTATGTAAGTAATTTCTCCCATGCATCATAATTTTTGTATTTGTATGTTATCTACATTTATCATTTATCTTATTGCAGATGCCATAGTTTTGATTCAATAAAAATAATACCATCCCTATAATAATGCCTTAAAAATACCCAGTGTGGAGAAATATCCATAGGATAAGAGTGAGAATTAAACTCATTTAGGACAAAAAATAGACACAATGAAAGTGGTATTCAAATGATGAGCTAACATGGATTGGAATACCCTTCATTATCCCAAGAATTGTATCCATCTTTTCATTTCAAAGCTAGGTATAAAAAATGTATTAGTAACACATATTATATGATGATAACAAAACATTAATAGGATTTCATCAATTTTTTATCTTAAAATATATATTTTTCTGTTTAAACCACTATGAGGAAAATAATTTACAAAGATTAGAAGTTTATTAATTTAAAAAATATGTGGGACAAATAATGAATGGGCCACCAGAGAGGGCTCCCATCTTCCTTCTCGAGTCAACATGAGGACGTATAAAAATTCATCAATAACTTCTATTGTAAACTGACCTCTCCAGTCTAGTTAAGAAGGATGTTTCCTAATAAATAATTAGCATGGAAGTTACTTCAATCTGTTAATTAGTAAAAATCCCTTGTCAATCGAGTGAGACAAAGAACTCCATAATTTCTATTAGAATCTTAGTTATGTCATTCAATAATAATTGTAAAAAACAGTAGGTAGTCTCACTCCACAAAGAATTGCATAAATAAAGAAGCAAGTCTCTTGCTATTGTTGTAAACACAAAAAATGTCAATTCTAATAAAAGCGTGTCTTATTTGTTGAATACATTTGATGTTCATTTTCCTTCTCATTCCTAGCGTTCTCTCTTTCAACTTCTCCATCGTTTTTTGTGCAATGTTTGATTTTTGTGTGCCATTATATTATGTTTCTACATTTTAATTTACCATTTAGAATTTCCAATTAAACAGTATTAGAGCCTGGATCCAAGGCAACTTCTTCTCAGCCATAGAATTCAAAAGGGAGTCCATCTAATAATTTGTTTTCTAAAAGCAAGATGTCCTTCTCAAAAATTCCAGTTCACCCTCCTCAAGGCTTCTCGCACGTTAAAACTTCATCATTCCCTACATTCCCTCTTCAGGGAACAAGGTTCCTTCTCAATGTTCTTAGGAGTTCAATGATTCTTAGTGCAACATCGAGTGATATATTGGCATCCACAGTGAATGAAAATTATGCCACCATGAAGAGATCCATCTATAGAGGATTCCTAATCTAATGCCATAGATCCAATTCGGGAATTAGCGATGGCTCTCCAGGACCTACTCTCTCTATAATAGTGTCACAATACAACACCCATGTAGCTTGATATGTAATTCAAATTACCAAAGTTTGCGGGCCAAAGGGAAAGAATGTTGACTCTTAGCTTCGCAGTCTTTCCACATACTTTCTTACATGTCCTGAGATGACAGGAGATATGAAGCTTCAGATCGCAAATATACAACTTGAAGGAATTACATAGACATGATGGGAAACTCATATTGAGAATTATTCCTTGGTCGTAGACATAAGCGACCCAGTTGAGACAACTAAAACAAACATCACAATGTGGGATGGATTCTGCTAGGATATCAGAGAGAACTTTTACCCACCTGAATATCTTCAGAAACTCCTCGCCACATGGTTGCAACTCTGGCAAATTTTTAGTCAGTCCATCCATGGATACATTTGTAACAAACCCAACCAGACACAAAAGCGACGTACAACAAGTAATTTGTTTTTTAAATCATTAGGATAATAACGGAAACAAAATTCCTAGCAACACAACTCAACAAAAACATAATGAATGAATTATACGTGACACATCGTCGTAATCAATCACATCTCAAAAAACACATGTAACATAACAATTCCATGGCACAAGAAGTAGTTAACCAACAACCATTCATTACAATGACCTATTAATGCATGCAAGAAGAAAAATCTAGACATTACACAATACATTGATCAATGTGCACGTTTAATCTCAAGAACTTAAATATATGTGCTTCATCAACATTCGATGTGCACAAGGGTCTGATATTAATAACAAAAAAATACAAGGAACATGGACTCTAAATTATATCCCAACATTCCTTATACTATACTTTTTTTCATGCAAGGAGTCTGATATCTACAAAAATCATTCAATACATTAATAGTCAATGTGCGCAAGGAGTCTGAATCCTTTACTAGTAATACATAACATTATTGATTTGTACGCTAGTTGATCTATATTTTATGAGAAGAAATAAATAAATACACATTATTAATAGGTTCTTAACACAAAATAATAGTGATACAGTTAAACTGGTTTTCTATTCAATAATGAAATAAGATGAAACTGTAAATTGCAGCGGAAACAATCTTGTTGAAATGGTGGCAGCTTATCTCTAAGAAGAGATGTGAAGGATGTGCTCATTCACAAGAAGATAATCACAATGAGGCTATATTGAAGGCTAGATCAACTTCCCAGGGTCGTAACTTTTGCATACGATCTTTGTTTTAGGAGTATGATAGCTTGTTGGAAAGGTATCATTGAGGATATTAATTTTGAGGACCCATTCATAAATTCAACTATAATTTATAATATTAATCTTGAAAAACCTTCATTTAGGCCCTCAAAATGGCCCCGGAAGTTAAAACTGCTAAAAATAGTAAACTGCCAAAATTGCTAGAAAATTGTTTTGAGACAATTGGAAAAGGTGGGTGACTGTCGATATCCACCTGGATCAACCTTCCCTCCTTAGTAATAAATGGTATCCATTGCGTTGATTTCCCCCATCAGATGAGGAAATTTCTGCTGAATTGGGCCCCAGGTGAGCCACTTGCCTTGGTGCAGAAGCTGCCCTTCTTTGACGAATCGATAAAGATGGATCCTTTGATGTCAAGTTCCCTTGATCTATGTGTCCACAATATTATCACTAGATTCCTGTTGTATGCAACTAGGGTTGAGCTCTGTTGGTGTCAGTTTTTCTGCTACAACTGAGGTGTCTAATAATGGTGGGAAATAAGGGTGAAGGAGATCCACGTTGAGCACTGGGTGCAGGCCAAGGAAAGGAGGAATGTTGAGCTCAAAAGAATTATCCCCCATGGCCTTGATAATGGTGTACAACCCATAAAGGAGTGAGCGAAGCTTCTGATGGGGTCCTGTAAGGAGTTCTTTCTTTAAGTGCAACCAAACTTTGTTGCCCACCTGAAACTTATGTGGCACCCAATGTTGATCATGGTGTTGATTGTACTTGTCATTGGACTTCTGTAGGATATCCTGAACTTGTTGGCATATGTGATGGATCCGATCAATGAACCAGGTGGCTTTGTCATCTTCAGTTGGAGTAGGAGATGAGTCGATCGAGGTGACCACAAGGGGAATTGCAACATCTATGGGACCCAATAGTTGGAATCCCAAACCCACCTGAAAGGGGATGTGGTTGGTTGAGCTATGCAGGGCTCGGTTGTATCTATGTTGGACATAGGGAAGGATCTCATCCCATGTGTGAGAGTGCTTTGAATTATACATGTGAAGGATATAAAAAATCATTTGATTTACGACCTTGGTTTGGCCATTTGTCCGGGGGTGGAAGGCCATGGATTTGGTGAGCTTGGTGTCCAGCAGTGACCATAGGCTCGACCAGAATGTGCTGAGAAATCGATTGTCTCAATCTAAGATAATGGTTTGTGGGATTCCAAAATGTACCTGGACTCGGTCAAATAAGAGATTTATAGTGGCCTATGTTGTGATGTTCTTCTGGCAGGAAACCAGAATTACCATCTTAGAAAAGTGATCAACAACCACAAAAAGACAGTTATTTCCCCGCTTGGTGGACAGGAGGCCCGACATGTAGTCCATGGATGATTTTAGGGGCTAAATTTCACTCATGGGCTAATTTTCCATGGTTTTTCCAAAAATGAGATTCGTTGTTTTAAAAATGATTCACCCAATTTCTATAGGATAAAATTATTTTACCTTAAAAATCGCCAAAATTTTATAAAAACTATATAAAATCCTTAAAAATTTGAATATTTTTACAAAAATATCGCCAAACATTTATAGTTGGAATATGAAGGATAAGTAATATTCACCAAGGATTCTACACTTTAAAATAAATTTCCATCCTTAAAATAATCCCTGATGTAGTCCATTGAGGTGGATTCCGATGGTTTGTCAGGAGTAGGAAGAGGGGTGTACAGGCCTTGTTTCTTAGTGGTTGGTTTGGCAATAGCATAGCCAGTGCAGGACCTGATATACTTGCTAACATCCTGTCCATGTTTTAGGTAGTATAAATGTTTTTGTAGCATCAMCACTGTCTTTTYGACACCAAAGTGTCCTTCCACCCGACTGTAGTGGGATTCTGAGATCATCTTTGCTCACTCACTTGATGGAACACAAATATGGCCCAGACGACACAACAGCCCATCCTGAATATGGAAATTATCAACAACTACATTTTCACCTGACATTTGGTAGGTGGTGGAGAAGTCTGGGTYTGCCTCATAGAGTTGGGGCCATCCAGAGGTCTCATGTCCGCAAGAGTATAGCACCGTGGTGAGTGCCACGACTGGTGGTCTTCTAAGGAAATCAACAACGCGATTGGTGGTTCCTATTTTACACTTGATGTTGAGGTGGAATTGTTGCAAGTATGTGGACCAATTTTGATGGTGATCATTCTTCAATTTTCTTTGTGTCTGGATGAAATGCAGTGGCTTATTATCAGTGTGGATGAATGTCTCCTTCCCAAGAATGTAATGTCTCCATTGGTGGAAAGCTTGCATAATGGAGTACATTTATTTGTCGTAAGTAGGGTACATACGGACAACATATGATAGTGTCTCACTATGTTGGCCACGGGGTGGCCATGCTGAGTGAGAACGACTCCCACTGCATAGTCTGAAGAATATGTCTCGATCTCAAAGGGCTGCTATAGGTCTAGTAGTGAAAGTACTGGGGCTGAGCACAAGCGTCGCTTCAAATCATCAAATGCTTGTTATTGGGACTGAAACCAAGAAAATTTCTCCTTACCACCACCCCTATTTATTTGGCTGAGGGCCCATGTAATATGGGACAATCCTAACACAAACCTGCGGTAGAAATTGGCAAGGCCCAAGAAGCTCAGTGAGTGTGGTTGGGGTTGGCTAGTCACGGATGACTTGGTTCTTTGCTGGATCAACATGTAA
>JASDQU010103502.1:81504-112388 GCA_032191745.1 Picea mariana | reverse complement strand
AAATTGTTTAATTAAAATGCTTTACGTATGCGGGAGAGGATAAGGCATTAAAGAAAGGGATAAGATATTAATGAAGGGGGAGACAAGGCATTAAAGAATGGGATAAGAAATTAATAAGGGGGAGATAAGGAAATTAATGAGGGGGAAGAGTCGGTGAAGGGGGGATAAGGAAGGGAAGGAGTTGGACGGGAGGCATTCTACGGGAAGTTGGGAGATGAATTTGGAGAGCTCTGGATTGGTAGGGAGAGTGAAATTTTGGGTGTAGGATTGATATAGTGCATTGGAGTTGCTGGGGGTTTTGGGCACGGAGGGCCAGGATATCCGTTGATATCTTGGAGCTAGGGAGCTACCTAGTTGGCAGGGAGGAACGGTTTTGGGCAGTGTTCATAAGCGATCAAGGAGGCAAGCTGCGGACAACAAGAGGGATAGTAGCATCAGGTTCAGGTATTTACCAAGAATTATGCATTGTTTTGTATTAATTTGTTTTTAAATTTCATTATTATGATGAATTTGATTGCGAATGTGCTAAATGAAGTATCTCTTAAATTTTACTCCTCTGTTGTAAATATAAAGGTTGTTTATTGAATTTGGCTCCTACACATCAAGTTATTGGAACACACCCTAACTGTATCTAGTCCTTTCCTAACCTATCTATAGACTGCTATATAAATGTTCTAGAAGGATGTCACCCTTTCAAGTAGTTATAAACACACAAATTCCAATTAATAAAATAAATACTTGGATAAATAATCATATCAAAATTATTATCATAACAACACTTATTCAATAAATCGATGCTATTCAATGATAGACCTTTATAACGTTATAGAGTAAATAATCATTAATACAAAATCACCATTATTAATTTATTACATTGAGGAATACATTGATGAGGGATAATTTAAACTACACAACATTGATATTATTGAGAACACAATCATAAATCCAACTTATGATTTTGAAACAAATATTAAAATAATTTCATGATCAACAAAATATAAGGGAAAACTCAGGTAAAACGTCGAGCTATAAAGAAACAATTGTTGAGGAAAAATATGAGCTCTTTGAGCATTAAAACGATGATCTCTTAAAGAAAAAAGTTGTTGGGAAAAATATGAGCTCTCTAAGCATTAAAACATTGATCTCTTAAGACAAAAATCGCTAGGAAAAATATGAGCTCTCTGAGAATAAAATGCTAAGCTCTTAAAGACAAAATTCATTGGGAAAAATATGAGCTCTCTGAGCATTAAAATGTTGATCTCTTAACAAAAAAATTGCTGGGAAAAATAAGAGCTCTCTGAGCATTAAAACGTTGAGCTCTTAACACAAAAATCGTTGGGAAATATATGAGCTCTCTGAGCATTAAAACATTGAGATGTTAAGAAAAACATCATTGGGAAAAATATGATCTCTCTGAGCATAAAACGTTGAGCTCTTAAAGACAATAATCGTTGGGAAAAATATGAGCTCTCCGAGCATTAAAACACTAAGGTCTTAACACAAAAATCGTTTTGAAAAATATCAGATCTCTAAGGATAAAACACTAAGGTCTTAAAGAAAAAAATCGCTGGGAAAAATATGAGCTCTCTAAGCATTAAAACATTGAGCTATTAAGACAAAAATCACTAGGAAAAATATGATATCTTTGAGCATAAAACACTGAGGTCTTAAAGACAAAAATCACTAGGAAAAAAATGTGCTCTTTGAGCATTAAAACGCTGAGCTCTTAAGACAAAAATCATTGGGAAAAATATGATCTCTCTAAGCATAAAATGATGAGCTCTTAAATAAAATAACTGCTGGGAAAAATATGAGATCTCTTAGCATTAAAACACAGATCTCTTAAGACAATCTTTGGGGGAAAATAGGAAGTCTCTAATGCTCTCAATGCAGTCCAACTAGAAAAGAATAATAGATTCATAGGTGGGATAGAAAAAGAAGAAGGCTGATTTTTTTTTTTCAAAGCTTAGCTCAAAACCTGAAGGGACAATAATCTAAGTGTAAGCCTGCAAATGGTAGATTGAAAAAAAATGGACAAAAATGCAAATGATTCTTTAAGGGTTTTTAGGATTTAGAGGAGAATGTTTCAGTCTAAACATGTTTCTCCTATATTACACCCATCTTGGGGATTGCAGAAATAAAACATAAATTAAAAACCAAAATTCACAGATCCTTCAACGAGATGAAACACAAAATACAACAGAAATTTAACACCTAATTTCGTAAAATGTTCGATGAGATTAAACATAGAATAAAGAAGAAAATTTAACACAATAGAAGTAACTTAATCGAAGGCGTAGAATCTGAAGTGGTTTTCCCATGCTTGTGCTCTGTCCAGCTCATGTTTTCTAACCACTGAGACCTTACCGATACCTCCCAACCAATACTAGGCATACTTTTCTTCCCCCCTGAGCCCCCCAAGCCGCAAAGGGACCACACATCCAACCGGGGAAAAGATAGCTCTGAGATAGCCTCACAAGTTCGAGCTACCACTCTCTAATCGAGCTGGGTATCCCAACTCCCAAATGAAAAATGAGTCAACATATCGGCAGCGTAACCTTACACCTACCAGTCGTGATCCATTCTCCTCCTCCACCATTTATTTTATAGATTTTTCTTAGTGACTTGTTGCCAAAACGCACTCTAAATTCTTTTTATTAGTTTTTTATTAGGAAAATTCTTCCCCATACACTTGTCACCCGATCCCTTAGTTGCACTAGAAATTCATTTAATTAATTAATTTAAATTTCCAATTTCCCTCACCAACCTAAAAGCGTTCATAAAAACACTCCTCGACGTCCCTTTATTCTATCACATTCACTTAATGATTGATGTCTTTCTTAAATCTTAGTTGGGTTCAAAAAATGAATGTTCTCTAGACTAGATTCCCTTCTATGTTCCAAATTTCTTTTTTAATTAATTTTCCCCTTTTTATCTATGTTCGAATTTAGCAAGTTTTGCACAAAGCCAACAATTAATATTTCAAAATAATTTAATCCTCCAATAATTTGTAAATTTATTTTTTACTCCCATTTTATTCATTCCCCACCTTTATTACTTAATTAATTTCTAGTTCTCATGTCCTACTTAGACCTAAGATTTAAATTCAACTAGGCTCAGAAAATTTGTTTTTAAGGGAAATTTTATAAGTTTTAAACTTTACTCATGCAACAATTATCTTAAGGCTCACCAGGTCAAATGAGATATTGTTTTCTAGGAACCTGGGTTCATTGAATCACCAATGTTAAAACCGCAATGTGCCCTTCTCGACGCACTATGTACTCCAAGGGTTCCACTTGTATTCATTCAAGTTTCATCTACACGACGTGCCCTTCAAGACGCACTACGTGCTCCAAGGGTGCCACTTGCATTTTGACATATTTTGGTAGACTCCAAGCCCTTGGAGTCAATACTTTGTTAGGTGACATTGTGGGAGACTAAGGGCCTCTAAGGAATAAGGACCCTATCTTATTTCATGCCCCTTATAATCTTCGTGAGTGACTGTCTCAGTCTTCCCTCACAACATTGCGGATCTCTCGAACTAGGTAATCGTTAGACTACTGTTTGAGCCATGATGGGAGTTCTAGTAGGCTATGGAAAGGATGTTGCCACACCTCTCCCTCAATATATTTGGTTGTCGTGCATGATCCCTTTAGTCCAAATGTGAGTTTTATTAGCAAGCTATCATCAACCTTCATCTATCAATGAAACATGTCACCGATCCAAAATCATAATCATAATTTTCCAGTCATATGTCACATATGAAATAACAAAATCATTCAAACCATAAACAATCAACTCCCTGACTCGATCTAGAGTCCAGGGATATCCATCGATTCCATTGACATCCTCAATCATTCTAGAGTCCTGCACACTCATGAGAAACCAGTCAATAGCACCTATCAATACAAATATAATCAAATAACATATCATCATATCCACAACATCATCATAATCCATAAGAGAAAGAGTAAATCATATAAGGAACTAGATCACTTGCACATAAGTGTTCTCAAAGAATAAGTCCAATCAGGTGTGTGCAAGAACATGATGTTACATACACCCCCTCTTGTTTTAAACTTCTTCTCGAAGTTTCACAGTATACAAGTGCAAAAATAAAGTATCTGACAATATCTAAGGGTCTAGCCATCCAACAAAAATGGGAGTTGTAGATGCATATAATATGAATCCTCCAAGGTAGCCAAGTGCGAAGCTGTAGATTGGCTCCGCCGTGAGTGCACCCTTGTCCAACATCCGACAAGAAATCAGTCAATCTCATGCATAGGATCATTTACCTAAAGTCACACATAGATACAATATAAAAATTGTGCATTGCCTCAAATAATGAGGCATGGCTAGCCATTAGTCCCTTCATAATTATGGTCAACCCTATGGGCATCAGAAAACCCTTCTGTCGATCCCATGCTTCTTCCATACCCTTTTGTATCATTTGTATTTGTTCTTTAAATTATTGGATCGCTTATAGTCCTACCAGGACCCAATACTTGAGTCGATTGCAACTCAAAGGATCCTAAAATGGTTTCCCATAAAGAAAATCAAATGGTGCCATCTTAGTGGTGCTTTGATGGATTTTGTTGCACACAAACTTAGCCAATGGCCAAAAATATTCCCAATGTTTTTGTTGGTTCAATGCACACACACAAAACACAACCTTCCCAAACTAGTTCATTCCTTCGGTCAGCCTATCTATCTCAAGGACATGTTTTACTAAAGTTTTGTGTTGTTCCCAAGGCCTCTTGGGAAACTCATCCAAAATCGTCTTGCAAACACCGAATCCTATATCAAACATGATTCCTTTGGTACATATGACAGTCTCAAAATATTGCTGATATAAACTCTAGCAATACATGACGCCCAATGCATCGTATACACAGGGACAAAATGTGAACTCTTCGTCAGAGTGTAAAATGTCACAAAAATCGAGTCTTGCCTCCTTCCAGTCAGAGAAAATACAACAGTGAAGCCTATCGAAATGAACTCCCAAGTCGATTTTATGTTCTTTCTTCACCTGCTGACCTTCTAGACATATCGCCACTCAATTGACGATGCCCGCGTTTATCCATAACAAAAGAATAAGGGATTAAGGTTGGTCCTCATCTTCATAACTCCTGGATGATCCATGTGCACTTCTCTATGAGATTCACATAATATCAAAACTTCTAAATTCGTCGTTGGAATATAAGTAAATCCAATTATTATATCTCAAATATCCTTCATTATCCACAGTATATCCCTCAATTTTGGTACCATCATGTTGTCTTTCCTGAAAAATTCCTTACCTCCTTATACTAACCAGCATCGCACTGTAGTTAGAATCTTTTCACGTAGATTACTTTGAAGAGGTATTAATGAAAATATCCATGGTCTCCAAATCAATGCGTCTTCCACTCTGTTCACTATCCCTTTTAAGTAGGAAATCTCAAAATCGTAATCGATAAGCAGTTTTGACCAACGCCTTTGTCGCACGTTCAAGTCATTTTCCGTAAAAAGGTGTTGTAAACCACAATGTTTTGTTTTTAGTTCGAATTTTTTTCCAGTCAGGTAGTGTCTCCACACTCTCAGGGAATACATGATGGCTAACAACACCAAATATTACGTCACATAGTTCTCCTCATGCTTCGTTAACCTCCTCGATATGTAAGCAATCACTCGACCTTCTTGCCTCAAGACTCCATCTAAGCCTTCCTTGGATGCATCAATGCATACAAAGAATCCCTCGTCCACGCTAAGGAATTTTAGCATTGGTGATATTGTCAACAACTCCTTCAGCCTTCGATATGCTTCCGCACATTTCTTGGTCCACACAACATTATTTTTCTTCTTCTTCAATTTCGTAATCATATTTTCTATTTTCAAAGAACCCTCAACGAACCGTTGATAATATCGTTCTTAATTGCTGAAGCTACAAACTTCTGGGACATTCGTCAGTGCAGGACCCTCCAAAATAGCCTCTTCCTTCGCTGGATCCACAATGATGTCTTCACTAGAGATAACATGCCCTAAAAAATGAATCCTCAATAGCTTTTCGACTGCTTCCCGTAATTTTTTCTCTCGCAACACTATAGTACCAAGCATAAAAGTTTGTCCTGATCTTCTGTCATCCAAGAAAATATCAAAATTTCATCAAGGAATACTTGATGATAGTCAAACAGAGTCTCCACAACCCATCCTTCTTCTGTATGAAATTAACAAGAGCACTTCAAGGCGATACACTTGGACGTATAACTCCTAGGTCGAGCAACTCCTTCAATTGCACTTTCAATTCCTGTAACTCAGGGGTTGACATTCTATAAGGATTTCTTTCCATTGGTTTAGTTCCACATTTTAGGTCGATGGTAAATTCCATCTTGGTTTTGGCGACATTCCTGGTAATTATTCTAGGAATCACATGCGTAAATTCTCATACTACCGGAAGGTCTTCTAATCCTTCTTCCATGCCCTTGAATTTCTAAGCTAAGTATGCATATAACTTGCATCCTTGAACGTGCTATCTTGTAGATGTAGGGAAGAAATGAAACTCAATGATACTCCCCATTTTCTTCCTACAATCACACTTCTCTGTCCTTCATCGTCATTCCAGCTCAACTACTTCATATTTCTGTTGAGTATCGCATCATGCGATTTGCACCAGTCCATACTGATCATGTTGTCATAACATCTTAAGATCGTGACATAGGTCGGACTATCACCAGGTTAAAGTGATAATTCATACCCCTTCCTCCAACCATCTAGTTGGTACCTGAAGCCACATCGACGAATATAAACTTGTCCTATTGAATTCCCTTACCTAAATCCCTTCAGTGCGACACTTAGAATTAGAGATTATGTAGCATCGAGGACTAACAAACACTAAAATTTTGTTTGGAGATGGCATCTAATGCCTCGAGCACAGTGGAATGGTTCTCATCCTTGCAATTATTTACTATGGTCATGAATCCTCTAGGTCATGCCCATATCCACCATGGTAGTGTGTCCTGTTGGCTCGACCACTTTCACCCTTTCAACCAAAAAAGTTTATTGGTAAGGTGAATCTCTGCATGTCCATCACCCACCTTCAGTCTAGTACTCCTGGCCCTAGAATATAAGTTGTTGGCCCACCAGCCAAAGATCCTCGTTTTTTCTAGTGACAAACCTAAATGATGGTTGTTAGTGGTGCTGCCATGGATGCGGCAGTCCCCTGTAGGGAGCCCTCTGCTGAGGAACCTATCATCAAGGTGTCATGAGAAAGGGTCCTATAGATGTATCTTGATACTAAGAGGCCTAGTTTGGATGATGTCTGATGCTTCTACACACTAGATGTTGTCAATCCAGATGATATTAGAGGAGCCTAAGAGGCTTACTGGACTGCATCATGCAACGTCTGAGAAATTTATATCCTCACCTTCACATGAAATCTAGAGTTAAGGCCGGTCACAAACTTGTTGATCTCCAACTTCTTCATGTTCAGATGTGGGGCATACCAAAGTAGCTCCATAAATTTGGTCTCATAATCTAACACCATACAACCACCATGTCGTAACGCACTGAAATTATCAAAATGGAGCTCAACGAATTCCTCTGGCAATTTCTTCTCCCAGAACCATTCCTCGAACCGTTCCCCTAACATGGATTTGACGACCATGTTAGTTGAGGTAGGAGTGTCTTCCTCCAATAAGAGCGCCCCGCTTTAGTTGAAGACCACTTATGCAGACCCTCGTGTTGGAGGTCAAAATTGAGAAATGTGAAGCACATCACCTTTCTCTCTAGCCATGCCTCGACGACTGATCCATCTATGGCACTCATGGACTCATGAATTTAAGCCTTTGATTTTTCCCTGAAAGCTATCAGTACTGTATGGGGTGTGTTGTGGACCCTCAAGGGTACATACACCCTAGCCTTATCTCAGTATAGGTAGTTAGTCAAGGCCTCTAACATTTCCCTAGAAGGACCCTGTCAGACCCAATTACACATCCCACGTGACAATCCGCTCATGCTTAAGACTTGTTCTTCTCCTTGGGGGTTGGAACCCTCTAGTGAGGGTGCTACTGGAGRCGTCACGCCTCCTCCCCTGGAACCACATCACGAATATATACAGTGTCCTCTAACCATGATTACCGCAAGGATAGGTTAATAATTCAATTAGTGCTGAGTATAAATCAAGGGCTTAATTCAATGGAAGGTGTGTCTATCCACAGTCGCAGGGTTGAACCCATTTTGATACCATATGTAATATGCCTGACCTTTACGACAAAAAAACGATGTACAACAATTTTTTATTTATTTTTAATCATTGGGACAATAACGGAAACAAAAGTCCTAGAGACACAACTCAACGAAAACATAATAAATGAATTACACACTACACATCGTTGTAATCAATCATGTCTCAACCAACACATGTAACATACCAATTCCACGCCGTAAGAAATAATTAACCAACAACCATTCATTACAATGACCTATCAATGCGCGCAAGAAGTAAAATCTAGACATTATGTAATATATTGGTCAATGTGTGCATTTAATCTCAAGCACTTAAATATGCTTGCATCATCAACATTCGATGCGCACAAGGGTCTACTATTAATGATAGCAAAATCCAAGGCATGTGAAGTCTAAATTATATCCCAACATTACTTATACTAGAATTTTTTTGTGCGAGGAGTCTGATATCTACAACAATCATTCAATACATTAACAGTCAGTGCATGCAAGGAGTCTGAATCCTCTACTATTCATACCTCACATTATTGATTTGTGCACTAGAATTCTAAGCAATCAATCGATTCTTTACACACCAAGATGCATGAGATATTGAATTAATCGCAGGGTGAAATAAAATATAATTGAAAATCAATCATACTTCAACAACAAATAAACGCGCACTCGAAATCAATTCTAAATTGATTGACAACATCCAAATCAAAGGTGTAACACTAATCTAACTAATTTATCTCAGCAATATCAAGGCATAAGGTTTCTCAATTCATATTAAGGCACATGAGATATAAAAATTCTAAATTATTCAAAATTAACATTAAGCATCCAAGGAATGACAATTCCCTTGCAATACACARCGATCAAAACACGCGAAAATCCATCTAGAACCTTCCATCAGGATTCCATAATCAATAACATGTGTCCAATTATTCATGCAAATTCCATCATTGAGAATCCACATTAACCACTTAATTAAACATAAATATTTATTATTCAAGGAGCAAAGGGAGACCCCYGAGCCGCAAAGGGGCCACACATATAACTATGGAAAAGTTAGCTCCCAACGCGCCTCAGAAGGTCRCGTTACAACTCTCTAATCGAGTTGGGTATCCCAACTCTCAAAATAAAAATCAGTTAAGAAAAATATCGGCAGCGTAACCTTATTCCCACCAGTCGTGATCCATTCTCCTCCTCTGCCATTTCTTTTATAGAATTTTCTTAGTGACTTGTTTCCAAAATGCACTGTACAATATTTTTATTAATTTATTATTAGGAAAATTCTTCCCCGTAAACTTGTCACCTGATCCCTTAGTTGCATGAGAAATTCATTTAATTAATTAATTTAAATTGTCAATTTCCATCACCCACCTAAAAGTGTTCCTAAAAATGCTCCTCGATGTCCCTTTATTCCCTCACATTCCCTTAATGAATAATGCCTTTCTTAAATCTTAGTTGAGCTCAAAAAATGAAAGTTCTCTAGACTATATTCCCTCCTATGTTCTTAGTGCAACATCGAGTGATATATTGTCATCCATGGTGAATGAAAATTATGCCACCATGAAGAGATCCATCTATATAGGATTCCACATCTAATGCCATGGATCCAATTCGGGAATTAGCGATGGCTCTCCAGGACCTACTCTCTCTATAATAGTGTCACAATACAACACCCATGTAGCTTGATATGTGCTTCCAATTACCAAAGTTTGTGGGCCAAATGGAAAGAATGTTGACTCTTAGCTTCGCAGTCTTTCCACATACTTTCTTACATTTCTTGAGATGACAGAAGATATGAAGCTTCAGATCACCAATATACAACTTGAAGTAATTACATAGACATGATGGGACACTCATATCGAGAATTATTCCTTGGTCGTAGACATAAGTGACCCAATTGAGACAACTAAAACAAATGCCACAATGAGGGATGGAAACTACTAGGATCTCAGAGAGAACTTCTACCCACCTGAATATCTCCAGAACCTCCTCTCCACATGGTTTCAACTCTGACAAATTTTTAGTCAATTTGTCCATGGATACATTTGTAACAAACCCAACCATTACGACACAAAAGCGACGTACAACAAGTAATTTGTTTTTTAAATCATTAGGATGATAACGACAACAAAAGTCCTAGCGACACAACTCAACGAAAACATAATGAATGAATTATATGTGACACATCGTTGTAATCAATCACATCTCAAAAAAAACATGTAACATAACAATTCCATGGGACAAGAAGTAATTAACCAACAATCATTCATTACAATGACCTATCAATGCACGCAAGAAGAAAAATCTAGACATTACACAATACATCGGTCAATGCACATGTTTAATCTCAATCACTTAAATATATGTGCTTCATCAACATTCGATCTGCACAGGGGTCTAATATTAATAACAACAAAATACAAAGAACATGAAGTCTAAATTATATCCCAACATTTCTTATACTATAATTTTGTCGCGTAAGGAGTCTGATATCTACAAAAATCATTCAATACATTAATAGTCAATGTGCGCAAGGAGTCTAAATCCTTTACTAGTAATACATCACATTATTGATTTGCATGCTATTTTATCTAGATTTTATGAGAAGAACAAAATGACTACACATTATTAATAGGTTGTTAACACAAAATAACAGTGATACATAAAAACTGGTTTTCTATTCAATAATGAAATAAGATGAAACTGTAAAATGTAGCGGAAACAAGCTTGTTGGAATGGTGGCGGCTTATCTCTGAGAAGAGATGTGAAGGATATGCTCATTCGCAAGAAGATAATAAAAATGAGGCTCTGAAGGCCTTTTTACAATAAACAGGAATGCGAGAAACTCTAGACATCCAAAAACCTAACCCTAGGAGATGAAGCACCAAAATTCATTTGGGCCCTGTTTGGGTAAGTTAGTACATCAACTTCCCGGGGTTGTAACTTTGGCATACGATATTTGTTTTAGGATTATGATAGCCCGTTGGAAAGGTATCATCGAGGATATTAATTTTGCAGGCTCATTCATACCTTCAAGTGTAAATGATAATATTAATCCCGAAAAACCTTCATTTAGGCCCTCAAAATGGCCCCGAAAGTTAAAACTGCTAAAAATAGTAAACTGCCAAAATTGCCAGAAAACTATTTTGAGACAGTTGGAAAAGGTGGGTGGTCGCTGCTATGCACCTGGATCAATCCTCCCCCCTTAGGAATAAATGGTGTCCATTGCGTTTGTTTCCCCCATTAGATGAGGAAATTTTTGCTGAATTTGGCCTCATGTGAGCCACTTGCCTTGGTGCAAGAGCTGCCCTTCTTTGACGAATTGATAAAGATGGATCCTTTGATGTCAAGTGCCCTTGGTATCTATGTCAAAAATATGATCACTGGATGCCTGTTGTATGCAGCCGGGGTTGAGCTCTGTTGGTTTCATTTGTTCTTCTACGACTGAGGTGTCCAATAATGGTGGGAAATAAGGGTGAAGGAGATCCACGTTGAGCATTGGGTGCAGGCCAAGGAAAGGAGGAATGTTGAGCTCAAAAGAATTATCCCCCATGGCCTTGGTAATTGTGTATAACCCATAAAGGTCTGGGATGAATCTTTTGATGGTGTCCTRTAATGCGTTCTTTCTACAAGTGCAACCAAACTTTGTCACCCACCTGAAACTTATGTGGCACCCGRTGTTGATCATGGCGCTGCTTGTACTTGTCATTGGACTTTTGTAGGATATCCTAAACCTGTTGGTAGATGTGTTGGATCCAATSAATGAACTGGGTGGCTTTGTCAGCTTCAGTTGGAGCAGGATATGAGTTGGTCGAGGTGACCGCAAGGAGAAGTGAAACATCTATGGGACCCAATGGTTGGAATCCCAAACCCACCTGAAAGGGGATGTGGCTCGTTGAGCTATACGAGGCTCGGTTGTAGCTATGTGGACATAGGTAAGGATCTCATCCCATATGAAAGGGTGATTTGAATTATACATCCGAAGGATATGCACAATTATTCGATTTACGACTTCAGTTTGGCCATATGTCTGGTGGTGGAAGTCCATGGATTTGGTGAGCTTGGTGTCCAGTAGTGACCAGAGGCTTGAATAGAACGTGTTGATAAATCGACTATCCCGATCTAAGACAATTGTTTGTGGGATGCCAAAATGTACCCGGACTCATTCAAAGAAGAGCTTTCCAGTGGCCTATGTTGTGATGTTCTTCTGGTAGGAAACCAGAATCACCATCTTAGAAAAGTGATCAACAACCACAAAAAGAAAGTTATTTTCCTGCTTGGTGGACGAGAGGCTCAACATGTAGTCCATTGAGATGGATTCCCATGGCCTATAAGGAGTAGGAAGAGGGGTGTATAGGTTTTGTTTCTTAGTGGTTGGTTTGTCAATAACATAGGCAGTGCAGGACCTGATATACTTGTTGACCTCCTATCGAAGTTGCAGGCAGTAGAAATGTTTTTGTAGCATTGCCACTGTCTTTTCGACACCGAAGTGTCCTGCCACCCGACTGTAGTGGGATTCTGATATTATCTTCTCTCCCTCGCTTGATGTAACACAAATATGGCCCAGACGACACAAGAACCCATCCTGAATATGGAAATTATCGACAACTGCATTTGCACCCAACATTTGGTAGGTGGTGGCAAATTCTGGGTCTATCTCATAGAGTTGGGGCCATCCAGAGGTCTCATATCCACAAGAGTCTAGCACCGTGGTGAGTGCTATGACTGGAGGTTTGCTGAGGCAATCAACAACACGATTGGTGGTTCCTATTTTATACTTGATGTTGAGGTGGAATTGTTGCAAGTATGTGGACCACTTTTGATGGCGATCATTCTGCAATTTTCCTTGTGTCTGCATGAACTGCAGTGGCTTATGATCAGTGTGGATGAATTTCTCCTTCCAAAGAATGTAATGTCTCCAATGGTGGTAGGCTTGCACAATGGATTACATTTCTTTGTCATAAGTAGGGTGCTTATGGACAACATCTGATAGTGTCTCACTATGATAGGCCACGGTCTTGTGAGTGGGAAATCCCTCTACAAACTAGCACTTAGGGTTTTGTCATGCATGCAGAAAATACCTAAAGATTCCTACTTTTTTATCATCATCCCGGGCCTAATCCCCATTATTCTTTAGAAAATGTGATGCAAGAGAATCACAAGTAACAAGCAAGCGCGGAGGCGGAAGACAACTCAGACAAGCGCCAACACATTTCAGCACATTGTAAAAGTGTTTTGAGATGTTTTGAAATAAATGTGCAGATGTTAATGAAATAATTAAGAGGAGGTGCACTTGTAGATTGTAAACAGATCATGAGCGATTCACTCACATCTATAGTAGGTAGAGGCATTTATGCTAGTTAATATAGGTAGGTATCTTTAAATTCTTAGATTTGACAGTTTAGAGAGTAGGAGGGAAACGAGATATAGACACCCTCATTGTATAGTTGGAATAGATGAGAAGAATAACATTTAGCTATTACGAGAGACAACAGAGAGCTGTATTTGAAAACACCCATGTACAGAAGTCCTGAATTGATACATGAATCATTGATTCAGACTTATGGTGTTGTGATATTCTTTGTGTATGCATGTTGAATGCTATGCTCATAGCTATTTTACTCTTTCTGTTATGCATTTGTTGTTACGCTATGTATGAATGATTTCTTGTTGAATGTTTGAAATCTCAGAGAGAGAGAGAGAGTAAGGAATGAGTTTCAATTGTTTCTCAACCTGAGTGAGTAAAATTCCTGCAAGGAGTGCAGTGGATTTTGTCCAATAGGAGTGCGTTGACAAGGGTTCAAAGTTTTTATCTCTGAAAACTCAGGAGGGATAACATTGTTCTCATTCTCGCGGAAGTGCAAGTTAAGCATAGGAGCTGTGCAAGGTGTGCGCAGGCCGAGTAGAGTCTCATAGCTTACAACCTAAGGGAATTGTTGAAAGAATGCTATCGTAGGGAGTGCACAGAGTCAAAGAGGTTCAAATACTAGAGCATATTTGAAGAAGTGCCGCAAGGAGTGCATGCAGGAGTTATCCTCAGAGTACTTGAGGATTTTCAAGCAAGCTCAGGAGGGATAGAGTCTTCGAAGTTATCAAAGAAAGGCTCAAGAGGGATAGTGCCTTGAAGTGTTGGAAGGAGGTGTAGCAAAGTTGTTTTGCAGGTGGAAAAGTTCCGTGAAGGAATACCTTGTTCATTTCGTAGGAGTTGTCAAAGAGGAATTGAATGGTCGGAATTCTCTGTGGAGAATTCACAAAGTTCCAAGAGTCAAAAGATCTTACAGAGGAGCAAGGAAGCTATGGAAAGTATTCTTCAAGTGCAAGCTCAAGAGAAATCATATCGTAGGATCTGATTCAACAAGGGTCGCTAGATCACTCATGAATTTTCACTTCTGGTATTCGCGAGTTGAAGGACCGAAAACCTTGCATCAAGAATCATAAAATCATGAAGTGTGAAGTCCCAATAGGGCGATAAGTTCTGTTGTGGGACCCTCATTTATAATGCATCAGAATTCGACACCTCGATGGTTCGAAGGATAGGAGGTCGAGACTTTTTTCCCGAAAGCCCCGAAGTCGCGAGTTGTGATAAGGAGTATTGAGGAGTTTAGGATCTCGACACTTCGGGTGTTGGGATACAAAGGAGACATTGTTTTGGGAAGTGAAGTTGTGAAGTGCCGAAGCTGGGCATGAGAGACACGTGGTAGAACTACAAGGTGGGCTCGGTTGATAGACAGGTGGACATGTGTCTCCTAGTGAAAGGAGTCAACACCTCGTTGACTTATCGCGTCTCTGGGATTAGTGAGATAAGGGAACGAGAGTTCAACTCTTCGAATTGCGAAGTGGCGAGTTGCAACAAGTTCCTTCTGGATTAGGCCTTGGTCATAGCACTGTGGTCGCATAGAGAAGGTGGAGCTCGCACCTAGTGTTGTTCGCACAAGGGAGCTTCTGAAAGGACCTATGGATCAATAGGAAGGAGATTCCAGTAAGGAATCGAAAGAGTCTATTCAGTTCAAAGGAGATAAAGAACAATCCTGTGATTGGACATCAACCTGAGGACCGATAGAGTGTCTACCTCATTTATGGTATCAAGAGCGATCAACAAGACTACCATCAGGTATAGATTTCCATTGCCAAGAATGGATGATTTGATGGATTGCTTGAGTGGAGCGAATTTTTTTTCAAAGATTGATTTGAAGAGTGGATGTCATCAAATTCATATGAGAGAAGGTGATGAATGGAAGACAACATTCAAGACCAATGAAGGGTTGTATGAATGCCTTGTTATGTCATTTGTCTTAACAAACATGACGAACACTTTCATGAGATTGATGACTGAAGTCTTGAAGGATTTCATCGGAAAATTTGTCATTGTGTATCTTGATGACATACTGATTTTCAGTAAAACAGAGGTAGAGCATCTGAAACATTTGGCTACAGTGATGAAGATATTACAGCAAGAGAAGTTGCTGATAAATCTGAAGAAATCCTCATTCATGAAGACAAAGCTCATTTATTTAGGGTTTGTTATTTCTGCAGACAAGTTGAGGATGGATCCAGATAAAGTGGAGGTGATTAAGAATTGACCATCACCGAAGACTATATTTGAGGTTTGAAGCTTTCACGGATTGGCTAGTTTCTACAGGAATTTCATTAGGAATTTCAGTGGAATTAATGCACCGATGATGGACACAGTGAAGAAGAGACAGAAGTCTTTTCACTGGATAGAAGAAGCTGAGAAAAGCTTCAATTTGTTGAAAAGGAAAATCACGGCACAAACAATTTTGGTGTTGTCGGATTTCAAAAAGACATTTCAAGTAAAATGTGATGCAAGTGGATTTGCAATAGGGACAGTCTTGAGCCAAGAAGATAGACCAATAGCATACTTCAGCGAGAAGCTGAACAAAGACAAAATAAAATACTCCATGTATGACAAGCAGTTCTATGCTATTATTCAAGCATTCAAGAAATGGAGACACTATTTGATTCCTAAGGAGTTTGTCTTGTACAGTGACAATCACGCTTTGTAATTTGTGACTCAACAAGAGAGGTTGAATCAAAGACATGTTAAATGGGTTGCATACATGCATAACTTTACTTTTGTAACTAAGCATATCTCTGGAACTGCTAACAAAGTTGTTGATGCTTTGAGCAGGAAGTGTTTTCTATTGCAGGAGTTCAGAGTCAAAACTTTGGGTTTTGATAACCTCACGGATATGTACACAGATGATCCATATTTTAAGGAGCCGTATGAAGCAGCTGAGAATCCAATTCTCAGGGACAGAAGTCAATGGAGAGAATACATGATCTAGGAAGGATTATTGTTTAAGGGTAATCAACTTTGTATTCCAAAATGCTCCATGAGGGAGAATTTGCTAAAGGAGAAACACAGTGGAGGATTGGTTGGACATTTCGGTCATGACAAGACGTTCTCAAAGTTAAATGAGTCATATTTTTGGCCAGGAATGAGAGAAGACGTCAAAATATTTGTGGACAGATGCAGGATTTGTCAGCATTCAAAAGGAAAGAGGCAGAATGCAGGCTTATATCAACCATTACCCATACCTAAGAGGCCATGGGATGCAGTAAGCATGGACTTCATATTGGGGTTTCCAAGAACACAAAGAGGGTTGGATTCAATCTTTGTGGTAGTAGATACATTTTCTAAGATGGTACACTTCATACCATGTCTGAAAACCGATGACGCAACTCACATTGCAAATCTGTTTTTCAAAAAAGTTGTCAGACTTCACAGCTTACAAAGGAGCATAGTGTCGGATCGAGACACCAAGTTCGTTGGACACTTCTAGAGAACCTTATGGAAAAAGATGGGAACAAACTTGTCATTCAGTTTATCTTATCATCCTTAGATGAATGGATAGACAAAAGTTGTGAACATAAGTTTGGGAGACTTGCTGAGAATTTTGGTGACTGAACATCACAGTCAGTGGGACAACATTCTGCCATAGGAGGAATTTGCTTATAATGGTTCAATCAATAGAACCATGGGTCAGAGTCCATTTCAATTTGTTTATGGCATGCAACTAAGGGGAGTTTCTGAATTGAGAGATCCAGAACAGATTGCAATTAGAAGTGCTAGTGCAGAAGATTTTTCCGAGGCAATGAGGGAACTTCACAGCCGTGTGAAGGAGCGATTGCAGAGTTTGAGCCAGGAGTATATGCACAGATAAGATCAACAAAGGGGACAACTTCAGTCTAAAGTTGGTGATTTGATCCTTGCACACTTGAGAAAGGAAAGGTTCCCAAGGGGGACATATAATAAACTGAATTGGACCATGCAGGATCATAAGGAAATTTGGGACAAATGCTTATGAGATTGAATTACCCGATGGGATCAGAATTTCTCCGATATTCAACATCTCAGATTTGTACCCTTATAAAGATAAAGAAGAAGAAGCAGGTAATGAACAACCAGAGGTTCAGTGGACTAAGCAGATGCCAGTTGCAGAGAAACCACAAATGGAAAGCATACTCAACAAAAGAGCTAGTAAGAGGACCAAGCGAAAGGAATATTTTGAATACTTGGTCAAGTGGAAGGGACATCCAGTTGAAGATGTCAGATGGGAAAATGAAGCCGAAATCCAGAAGCATGGACAGACCATGCGAGAGCTCATGGATAGGAGTCATGAAAATTTTCAAACGAGTGAGTTATGATGCAGGAGCATCGCGAGTAACAAGCAAGTGTGGAGGCAAAAGATAGTTGGGACAAGTGCCAACGCCTTTCAGCGTGTTGTAAAAGTGTTTTGAGATGTTTTGAAATAAATGTGTGGATGCTAATGAAATAATTAAGTGGAGGTGCGCTTGTAGATTGTAAACAGATCATGAGTGATACACTCACATCTGTAGTAGGTAGAGGCATTTATGTTAGTTAATATAGGTAGGTATCTTTAAATTCTTAGATTTGACAGTTTAGAGAGTAGGAGGGAAACGGGATATAGACACCCTCATTGTATAGTTGGAATAGATGAGAAGAATAACATTCAGCTATTACGAGAGAGAGTAGAGAGTTGTATTTGAAAACACCCATGTACAGAAGTCCTGAATTTATACATGAAGCTTTGATTCAGATTTATGGTGTTGTGATATTCTATGTGTATGCATGTTGAATGCTATGCTCATAACTATTTTAATATTTCTGTTATGCATTTGCTATTATGCTATGTATGACTGATTTTTTGTTGAATGTTTGAAATCTGAGAGAGAGAGAGTAAGGAATGAGTTTCAATTGTTTCTCAACCTGAGTGAGTAAAATTCCTGCAAGGAGTGCAATGGAGTTTGTCCAAAAGGAGTGCGTTGACAAGGGTTCAGAGTTTTTATCTATGAAAACTCAGGAGGGATAACATTGTTCTCATTCTCGTGGAAGTGCAAGTTAAGCACAGGAGCCATGCAAGGTGTGTGCAGGCCGAGTAGAGTCTCAGAGCTTACAACCTAAGGGAATTGTTGAAAGACTGTTGTCACAGAGAGTGCACAGAGTCAAAGAGGTTCAAATACTAGAGCGTATTTGAAGAAGTGTCACAAGGAGTGCGTGCAGGAGTTATCCCCGGAGTACTTGAGGATTTTCAAGAAAGCTCAAGAGGGATAGATTCTTCGAAGTTGTCGAAGAAAGGCTCAAGAGGGATAGTGCCTTGAAGTGTTGGAAGGAGGCATAGCAAAGTTGTTTTGCAAGTGGACAAGTTTTGTGAAGGAATGCCTTGTTCATTTCGTAGGAGTTGTCAAAGAGGAATTGGATGGTCGGAATTCTCTGTGGAGAATTCGCGAAGTTCCAAGAGTCACCAGATCTTGCAGAGGAGCATGGAAGTTACGACAAGTATTCTTCAAGTGCAAGCTCAGGAGAAATTGGACCGTAGGATCCGAGTCAACAAGGGTCACTGGATCACTCGTGAATTTTCACTTCGGGGATTCGTGAGTTGAAGGACCGAAAGCCTTGCATCAAGAATCGTGAAATCGCGAAGTGTGAAGTACCGATAGGGTGAGAAGCCCTGTTGTGGGACCCTCATTTATAATGCGTCAAAATTAAACACCTCAGTAGTTCGGAGGATAGGAGGTTGAGACTTTTGTCCCGAAAGCCCCGAAGTCACGAGTTGTGATAAGGAGTATCAAGGAGTTTGGGATCTCAGCACTTTGGGTGTTGGGATACAAAGGAGACAGCGTTTTGGGAAGTGAAGTTGCGAAGTGCCGAAGCTGGGCATGAGAGACACGTGGTAGAACCACAAGGTGGTCTCGGTTGATAGACAGGTGGACACGTGTCGCCTAGTGAAAGGATTCAACACCCCGTTGACCTCTCGCATATCGAGGATTCATGAGATAAGGGAAAGAGAGTTCAACCCTTTGACTTGCGAAGTGGCGAGTTGCGACAAGCGCCTTCTAGATTAGGCCTTGGTCATAGCATTGTGGACACACGGAGAAGGTGGATCTCACACCTAGTGCTATTCGCACAGGGGAGCTTCCGAAAGGAGCTGTGGATCGATAGGAAGGAGATTACAGTAAGGAATCGAAAGAGTCGATATGGTTCAAAGGAGATAAAGAATGATCCTGTGAGTGGATGTCTACCCAAGGGTCAATAGAGTGTCTGTGTCAAAATGCATAGTTAATAAGATTAGTTGAACATACCTTATTTCCAGCGTTTGATATCGATCCCTCTTCATGCTTGGTGATTGTTTGACTACAACTCTTCTCCCAAGGCTGGCCTACATTCAAAAAAGACAAACAAAGAAATACACATGCATTTGATCTACAGATTAATGGTTTAGAGATTTAATAAACATAGACGCACTAAACAATGAAAACCTCATATGGTGGGACGGGAAAAGTACTTCTTTATTATTAACTTCACTCAAGAAACTTACAATGATTAAGCGGACTACTGCTCCACGAACCTTGTCCTGGGCTCCTCTTGAACTGTTCTCCAACTGCTTTGCTGTATAGTTCTCTTTGCACAAGGATGGCTAAAGGTTGGGACAAGGGGAATGCTCAACTAGGTATAGTCTCTTTACTATGATTTTTCTCTCTTTCAAATGGGACCCTTACCCCTTCTTTTATAGGCTAGAAGGGGCTAGGTATTTGGTCGAATGACTGACCATGCATGGTCGAAAGGTTTAGTTAACTTGCCCAAAGCTATGTGCTCTGTCAACAACTTTCCTTTTCTGTGCTTTTGTAGGTACACATGGGTTGTATTGGAGCAGCTAGCATGTACATGTGTGCAATATTGGAGTAGGGCGCGTGGGCCTTTATAAAGGGGGGTTTTAAGAAGAGTTGTTCAATAGTGTTTTGGCAAAGAAGGATTCTAAGATGGCCTGATGCCAGGTAAGTGTGCCTGGTGAAATATAGGGTTATAATAGATGCTCCCTAATGTGTGAGGTCAAAAGAGAATCTGATGGCCGAAATACATTATCAATCTTCATCAACGTTCCAAACAAGTGAGCCCAAGGACCAGAAATCAGGAGGTGCCATCTGCAAAAGAACAATTGTCTCACTAAGGCGGGCATACCCATGCTCGGGATGAAATAAATCATGGATACCAATCAAATACACTGTAGATCCATGTCATATAACTATATAAATTGTAGCCGCGAGCAATACACAATGGATCTACATCTCAAAATAAAAAAGATATACATGCATAGTATCCATCCTCTAGAAGCTGATAAGGCCTGATGGATGGAGATGAGGTCTTTAGAGCTTGAGAAACAACTTCAAAATCTTCAAAACTTGGGTAGGAGTGTAATATGAGTGTACGACTTCACTACCCAGAGGTCTTTGATGCCTCGTCGATCATGGACTAGAGAATCTTGATGATCAGACTAAAGGCTTCAATGATTTTGAACAAAGACCTGATTGGACTTTAAGGATGGATGGGCATGAGGGATAGAGACAAAATGCAGAGGGACCAACTTAGGCTTGGAAAAAATTCCCTTGGATAATAGCACAAAAAATTATGAGACTCAGGAAACATGGAATTAACATAAGTTCACAAGGCAGGAGGAAACACAAACTCTCCATATGTCTGGAAGAATAACAAAATGGAGGAGGAAAAAACTCAATCTAGTGGGAACAACTTCCTAAGGTCATTTTAAATCCCAGGCCTTGTCAAACAAACAAAAGGATGTTCTTTATCCAAGGGTGACTCATTGTGATGACAATACCAAGAAAATACTTTTCCCTTCCTCTTTTTAGGGTATATTTGATTTATTTATTTATTTTCTTTTTAGTCTTTTTCAATAATTTTGGAAAAAGAATAAAATAATTCTACATTACAAAGGAGGGAGGAGTGTTGCAAACATACGAGATCGAGGCACAAGGAAAATACTGATGTTCAAAGCAAGGACACTCGGGAAAAATCCCTCCTGGGGCCAAAGGTGTCAAGACGTAGAGGCGAAGTGTTACAGGGTTTGCGTATAAGGCATGCTTCAGATGGTTCAGTTGAGAGCAACATGGAGACAGAATCAGACCAAAGACATAGGTATGCAAATTCGATTAATAAGACAAACAATGGTAACGTCTTTCGATGTAAGTTTTACAATCTCAGAGAAGGTAAGCTCGATGGTTTTTCATATTTAGAGAGTCCGAAAAAATGTGAAAGGAGACTCCAATGGGGTACCTTTTTTGAAGGTAGTCTAGTCAGTTCAAAAAAGGGGTAAACTAGCATCGACAAGAAGTCTATTCAAAACCATTTTAACGTGTGTGATAAAGAAAAGATCACTCAGCATTTTTTCATTTTTAAGGAGTCTGAAAAAAGCTTAACTATGGACTCTGTCAGGAATTTTCTTCTGGACCATTTTAATGAGTGTGAAAGAATAAGGTCACTCGACGATCTTTTCAATTTTAGGGAGTCTGAAAAGAACTTAACTATGGACTCCGTGGGGGTTCCTTTTTCATAAATTTAGTCCCTCAGGCCCGAAAAAGGGTTAAAATTATACCTGAGGGTACTCTTCTAGAGATCCAAGGCCTCTAGAGTACACCTTTGTTCATACAGTTGATGTCCGGACAGAAGAAGGGGTAAACTACCATCGGATAGACGTGACTTCAAATTTCAGTTTAATGAGCATGAAAGGCCACAAGATCGCTTGAAAATATTTTCATGTTTAGAGGTTCTGAAAAGGGCTTAAAAGAAGACCCATTATATTTTGGGAGTCTCGAGGGTGAGGTCAAGAGTGATAAGGAATCATGCAAATGAAGCTCAAACTTGTAAGTAGGGAAAAGCTAAAGAGGACTCCTGAGCCTATAGTCGTTAGTGACAACATGGACACCGTCATGCAACTAGGATATATCTAGGGCATCCATGTTATGGTAGGCTCTACCACCAAATTACGACACTTCTAAAGAAGTGATGAGGGTTCTGTGTTGCAACTCGATGGGATCAATCCTATGGGAAAGAGGAAAAGACAACGAGATGAAAAACGTGGGGGTGGAATCCTGACTTAAATGCAATGAGTTGGGAAAAAATGACTTTTTACCAAAGGACCATCAAAACGTCCAAATCTCAAAAAAATTTCCAAATGCCCAAAGTAATACTTCCCAGGATCATCCAAAGAAAACTCCTGAACCATCTTAAATGATTTTTAGTTTAGAAAAAATGACAAAAGGGTCCAAAAATTGACAAAAAAGGGCCAAAAACCTCTATAAATAGAAGTTGGCAGCTCATTATCATCATTGTTAATTCAGAAATTGACTAAAAGCTAAAACTTCCCCTTTGTGAAAAGAATTGATTACGGGAGCTTCGGTGGATGAAACGACCATCTGCTTGGACCAAGTAAGTATAAAGTATCTCCTCTTGCAATTTAAATATCTCTTTATGCTTTTAGTTTCAAGTTTTGGGGGGGCATCGACCCTCAAAAGATCGGCCCTAGGTTGGGCAGAGGAAAGATTGCACGCGTGTACATGTGACTGTCATCATGATAGCCCACGTGGACCCCTTTATTTAAAGGAAAAAACTTAACAAAGAAAGGTTTAACCCTCGTGAACTTGGTTTTCTGCTAGATGCATGTTCACTGGAGGGAACGAGAGCATGAGGATATTAGTGCGTTGTTTGGGGAGGACCCCAATGTTGTTACTTCCCTAGTGCAATGTGGGTTGCTAAAATTCTTCCTATGTCCTTTCATGTGAGCACAACCTAGGCTACTGAATGCCTTGGTTGATTGTTGGCATCCCAACGCAGAGGCCTTTATGCTGGAGGGGTAGTCACTGGTGCCAATGACCGAGGACATATACTTTTTGACTGACCTCTCTCGACAAGGGGAAACAATCAAATTTTGTACATTTCCCTTAAGGCCTCACAACATATCGGAGTTGATTGGACTCTATTGTGAGGCAGGTACAAACAGGACGAGCTCGCAAGTGCCGATAAGTAAGATCTCTAACTTATCACTGTAGGCTATAGTGTTGCTTATCGGGCAGATTACAGGGTCTGTCATTTTGCATCAGGCTTCCCGTGCACAGATGAACTGTGCAGTTCAATGCTTAAATGCACATATTTTTTATTGGAGCACCACATTGTTGTACTGTATGAAGAGACAACTGACAAACTATCGGTCGTGGACTCAGAGGAACTTTGGGTTTGGAACCATTCTTTTCTCTTTCTTCTTTGTAAGAGTTCCCAGTTTCAGTCCTTGAGAGGTGGTACAGGGGCATCAGGCTTCTCTTCCTGCGATATACAGATGGTCAGTGTTTCTGCCATGACAGGGAGGAGGAAGGACCAATGAGTCCTTTGATGACAACTTTTTTTCTTGGTTGTTGCAGCAGATCCCAATCATAGAGGACTACCCTTATGCTGGGATTGACTTCTCAAGAGACCCTGAGATACCGATACCTCCTAGTGAGGAGCGTGGAGAGATGGGTAAGTTTGCGTAATTTTTTTTTTTTGTGAAACATATGTAATTTTTATGTTTTTTTGTTTTTATATATATCATTTTTTTTATACCAGAGCATTTGACAGATATGTGTCTATTATGTGCAGATGTGGGACCAGTGCGACCTACGGATTATGCGAGGAACAAGCGACATCCTTGACCAGGGACCACACTCGCTGCAGTAGGGGAACCAACAACAGCAAGAGAGCTTCCAGCCAGTGAGGCTGAGAGGGTTCTGAGATGAGTCGAGAAAATTTTTACCTCGCTCACTCGCACAGTCCCCATGACAAAGATTGAGGATCTGCTACCATCTATGCAGCCTCATGTAGTGGGGGCACCACGAACGTGGGTCCAACTTTTTCGGCGTTTGGAAAACAATGTTGATCATTACAATAGGGCCCACAGGCCCTGACCTTAGTTAGTCTCAAATTTTCACATGCCAAGGGCACTACTTGTATATATTTTTTGAGGGCATAAGCCCCATTACTCATTACTGGTCATATTTTTTGAGGTGCTTGGGTCCACCTATGTACTCTGATGATTTTGATATTATATATGGATTTTAATGTCTTTTTATGTCTTATGGATCATATTTGCCTTTAAAAATGTATTTACATGATTGTGTGTATGTATCTTTTATATGTGTGCGAGATGTTAGTCTAAGATTTGATTAGCTAGAGTATTTGTAACTTGGTTTAATCTCCTAGGAACATGTAAATATGTAATATAATCAAAGATTCATTCTAAGAGACATACCCTAAGGAATCATCGGTGTAAAGTAGGATCATGAACATGGTAGACACTATTTAACTGATACACAACCAGTTGAGTGTCTAAATAGACCTGAAGATGAGAGATACCAAATGGTAGGGCATCACGAAGCAACTCAATAACCATGCTGTATTCGATGACATTGTTTATGGTATCGCCTAAACATATACCTCCTGAACATAATCACTGGCCCTAAGGTGTAAAAATTACCCAAGTTGTGGAGGCAAGCCTCCGAGTGTGCCAGCTAGCATCGTCTGCGTACCCAACGAACACCTTTGATTCACTTGACATCTGCCACAGTGACAAAAGATAACATAAAAAATGACACGTCCATAAAACCAAAAGAAACTAGAAAGTAACAGTACAAAGACTATACATATGTTACAAAATGTTACCCAAGGTGACCTACCTATGAGTAATACTTCATGAGGTAGAGCCCATTTATAGGCTCTGCCAAAGCATTTCCCTCAAAGTCTACCAGACGATAAGTGCCCTTTTTTTGAATCTCTTTTATGATGAAAGGTCCGAACCACATGGGTTTGAATTTGTCTTCCCCCGAGGAGTTCTTATCTTGGTCATAGACTAGGACAAGGTCCCCTTCAGAGAAAATCGGAGGCCGAACAAATCGATCGTAATGACACTTGACTTTGTGTTTCTGAGCCTCGTTGGCCAGGGCCACATCACAATGCTACTCATTGAGTCGCTCAAGGTATAATAACCACTCCTCAAGCGGAGAAGTGTCTGGAAGTAACTGTACTGCCAACTTTAGTGACGAGATCTGACATTCTATAGGAAAGACTTCTTCCATCCCGTAAACGAGTTGAAATGGTGAGAAACCGGTTGCAGTCTTAACAGACGTTCGGTAAGCCCATAATTCCTAGTATAACATCAAATGCCAATTTGACTTAGCCGAGTTGATCATTCATTGTAGGATGGTCTTAACAGATTTATTTACAGCTTCCACCTGACCATTTTCTTGGGGGTAGTAGGGTGACGAATGTTCTTGCCACAACCCAASATTTGATGTTAATTCGGTCATCATTTGGTTCTGAAAGTGACTGCCATGGTCAGTGACAATCTCTCTCGGGACGCCGAACCTTGCGATTATATGGTTGAACAAAAAGAGAGTTGTGGTATCTCCATCATATTTAAACGTTGGCATAGATTCAACCCACTTCGTGAAGTAGTCCATGGATACAATGATATAACGGTGCCCCCTTCCTGAAGGAGGGTTGCATGTAGTGTAATCAATCCCCCACTTGGTGAAGGTACCAACTGTGATGACAGGAAACATGGGAGCAGGATGTGCCCTCATCTTCTAAGAGAAGATCTGACATGGGTGGCACTTCTTGACTGATTCGATACAATATTTGACTAGTGTTGGCCAGAAGTAACCAGCTCATAAAATCTTTTGGGTTGTTGCCTACCCAGACAAATGACCTCCACATGATCAAGTATGTAAATTGTTAAGCACTATTTATCCTTCTTCATGAGTGAGGCATTGATGAAGAACATAATCTACACCTCGATGATAGAGAGTGTCCTCGAGGATGAGATAATTCTTGGCCTGATGATGTATACGACGATGCTCATCATGAGAAGCAGAGGCAGGGCACTTCAGAGTCTAGAGATAGACAAGAATATCTGCATACCAGTGGTCTGAATACGCTATTAGGAACATATCTCCTCGAATAGGTGATTCTTCGGGTACAACATCACCTGAATCAACTGGGAGTTCCGAAATAAGTTCTGCGAAGACCAATGACTTTTTGGATTTCGCCGAAACGAAATCTAAGTCAAATTCCTGGAGGACGATTATCCATATACTGATCTTTCCACCGATTACCTATCTTTTCAACACGTATTGAAATGGATTCACAATGGCAATGACGGTGGTCTTGCAAAACAAAACATAATGATGGAACCGTTGGACACCATGGACAGTTGCTAATGCAAGTTTTTTTATATGAGAATAATTGAGTTTCGTTTCGATGAGGCCTCGACTCAGGTAACAGGTCACATATTCTGAGAGAAAATCATCTTCCTAAACTAATACCATGCCGATGGTTGACTCTGTTGTAGCCAAGTATAATAAGAAATCTTTTTTATAATTGGGTGGCCAAAGCAAAGGGGCAATTGTGAGAGCATGTTTCAATGCTTCGAAGGAGTGTTGAGTGGCATCGTCCCAATTAAAAGGAACCTCTTTCCTCAATAAGGACATAAAGCCCTTTGTGATGTCAGCATAGTTGGCGATGAAACACCTCAAAAAGTTCGCCTTTCCTTGTAGACTATGAAGTTTAAGGATTGTGCATGGGGAAGGCAACTGAACTATTGCCTCAACCTTGAGAGGATCGACCATGATCCCTGTTGTTGACACTATGAAACCTAACAAACATCTTGATGTTATGAAAAAGCTGCATTTGTTTGGATTCAAGTGAATCTGGAAGTAGCGACATCACTCAAAGATAAGTCTGAGGTGTGTGGGATGATCTGTTTTCTTGCAAGATCGTGATTCTAAATCATCTAAATAGGCTTTGACTATATGCTTGAGATCATGGAAAGAAAAATACATGGCCCACTGGAAGGTAGCTCCATCATTTTTGAGACTAAAAAGCATCTTACGATACGAAACTGTACCCCATGGACAAATGAATGCAGTTTTGTGCTGGCCTTTGGGTTTGATTTGTATCTGATTATATCCCGAAAAACCATCCATGAAATAAAAGGCCTCACAACCTACACATTCATCAATGATCTGGTCAATGAATGGTGTGGGAAAATTATCTTTTGGACAGGCCTTGCTCAAATCATGGAAGTCCATACATACGTGAATCGTGCCCTATTTCTTGTTGACCGACATAGGATTTAACACCCATTGGGTCAAATGGATAGGATAGATACAACCGACTTTGAGAAATTTCTCGACTTCAACCTTAATGGTTGCTACGTTCCTGGGATTAACTAGACACAGATTTTTCTGAACTGTCTTGGCATCCGAATAAGTTTTGATTTCATGTTCAACTATTTTTTGATCAATGCCTAGCATTTCCTCATAAGACCAAGCAAAAAAGTCGCGGAATTCTTTAAATAAGTCTGTGTAGATTTGAATCTCTTCGGGGGAATAGTCAACTCCGACGAAAACATTTTCCATGATGCCATGGATTCTGGAGATATTAATTGGTATAGTTTCAACGATAGTTTCCATATTACCTTCGGCATAAACCTCATGTGTAGCCAAGGGATTGATAGGACAAGACCTATCTCTAGTCATAGTCAAGGTGAATTTCCCTGCTTCGATTTTGCTTAACTCTAGGAGGAATTATGATTTGTGATGGAGATCATCCCAGGGTTTTTCTAGACTAATTATTGCTTCAATGATTTCTTTGTCTAAGGGAAAGACTAAGTCTAACGAATCGGTACCAGCGAGGGAACCTTGAGCCCAAATAGGCTCTGGGATTGGATCTAACTCTTATGCAAGAGTCGAATCGGTGTTGGCTGAAGCTTTTTGGACTAAAGAGTACACTACCTCTACCACGGACAAGGGAATGCACATACCATGGTGCCCTGTTCCTTCCATCGTGGTCGATGGGGAAGGAATAATCCATGGATCATTGAAGTAATTCATGTGAAATGATGAAACTTGGAAAATATAAACCTTATGGTGGTTTGATACGAACTTGACATCCCCTTGAGGAGGTGGATAATCGAAAGTACCCATCAAATATGGGCACAAATCAACCCCTACGTTGATGATGCACGGTTGGGGATTTTCAACAATCAAGACCGCGGATGCCACCAATGAAGGGACTGGTCTGGAGAAGGACAATTGATCAATGGTCACAATCCATTCCTCATGTGGAAATAATAAGACCCAGAAAACTGTAGCAACCACTGCTTGCATGACATATGTCCAACTCCTACCTAACAAGAGATTGTAGTCGAGGGATGCGTCGACTACTTCTACCTCGATGCACATGGTCTTCTCTCCTAATTTCACAGGGAAAGAGGGGATGATTCCATGTGGTCGAAACGAATGATCGTCGAAAGTAGTAAGAAGAGTAGGTGATGGAGACAAAATGGGCTGGTCAATGGCCTTCCAACATGACAATGACATGACACATGTCGAAGCGCCCTCATCAACCACCGTGCGGAAAATGTTCCGAGTAAACATTTTCGTGGGGTAAGCCACTACTATCTGAAATGCTATGCGGTAAGGGAGATGAGGTTTTAAGTGGGTTGTATCTAGCATGATTGTACCTGAATTACAAGTCTCGGCAGATCCTAAAGTGGCTAACAAAGATTTCCTCTAGGAAGGGCAGCTCTAGAGGAACTCCAAAGCAGTAATCGCACAAGGGGTTTGAGATAAATCCTCCACCACAGAATAGTTTTGTGCAGCCCTTGCGTTTGGGTTATGAGAAGATTTCTTGAACGCACCTTTTGGGATGCATGTCATTATTTCACCTAAAGTTTCTCGATCCGGAGAGGAAGAAATGGGATTTAAACTTCTTTTCCTTTCTCAGAGGTGCTTAGCTTACTATAGTCATGTGCTCTAGTCGATATAAAAGCATCACCTTTCATCATATACACATTCGCAGATGCATTATTGTTTGAATATGGAGAGGGTCCTTGATTGCCCCCTTCCGCACTTGTAGAGGGTTGGGTTAGGTTTTTCCCATGTTGGAAAGGATTAGTTAACACATAAGGATGTTGTTGTGACACAAAATTTTGGGCCTCTGCAAGTCAAGGGTATTGGTGGGTCAGTTGGTCCTCCGTGCACAAGTTACATAGATACTTAACCTTCCATTTTTCAGTGTTGTGCCTGCCAACATTATTGGTGGGTTTCTTATCCCCCTTACCCTTCTTACATTGTTTTCTCTTTCCATTAGACTATTGGGTGGCCTTTGGATTTGTCGATTACACACTGTGTACATCTGATGTTTGGGTAGGGGGAGCAACCGAAACATTAGTTTGGATGGCCGTTATGTGTTGTATAGACAATTGTTGCAATTGTTTTGTCAGTTGTTCAACGGGCTTGGTTTGTGCTGAACCTACAATACCATCAGCATGTGGTCTAGCTCTCTGTTTGGTTTTTTCAAGTATGGATCGTGGTGCATCTGGAAAAATCTCACACAGTAGACCAGACTAAGAATAAATGAGCTCAAGGTGTTGAGCTCTCATGATGGCATCTTCTTCAGAAAACACTCTTGAGGTTGTGACATATTTGGATAGCTAGGGGACCAAAGACTTAAGGAACGACTCAATAAGGAATACTGGTGGGACTGGGACCTTAATCAAACTCTTCTAGCGTCTCCATTCTCGGATGTGATCAGAGATATGGTCCACTTAAGTCTGTTCGAAATTGGCCAACAATTCTATGTCAATGTTGTATCTCACAGGTAATTGGAAATGGTTTAGGAATGCCATTGCCAATTCACCGAAGGAAGAATATATCGAGCGGTCAAGCTTGATGTACCATTTCGCAGCACTCCCAATGAGAGTGTGTTGAAACAATTGCAATTGTACAGAGTCATCTTTCAATAAATTAGACAAGCACCAAAAATGGAAGGTGGTCACATGATCCCCTGAATCTTCATTAGGTTTGGCTTCGAAATTTGGTATGTCTGAAGGAAATTTTGTCGTCATAGGGGGCCAGCGTGGATCGTGACAGATGGGGTCATTCAACAATCTTGTCAAGTCTGGAAAATGTAAGGTTTACAAGAAGGGTAGCTTTGGTTGGTGTTTCTGATAACCATGGAAAAATGGGCCTGGAGTTTGACTAGCACCAGGTTGCCAGGAAAAGTTGGGTTGCTGTCCAAGGTTTTGGTAAAAACCATGGCCATGACCATCATATGGATTTTGCATGTGAGGAGACATCATCAGCTGATTTTTGAAATAGGACGTAGATGGTTGGGCGTGCATTACATTTGGAGGAATTTGGGAAGGGTTGCCCCATGTCGATCCCATGGACATAGGCATAACACCTTGTCTTGGGTTCCATTGGTCGTGAAAATAATTTCCCCACATCGGCATTCCTGA
>JASDQU010103502.1:49657-69760 GCA_032191745.1 Picea mariana | reverse complement strand
GTCCCATACAAAATTTGGAATGGGCTCTTACCTGTACTTCGATTCACTGAATCGTTGTACACAAACTCTGTCTGTGGTAGGATCTGATCCCAACTGGTGTGATGCTCTGTCACCAGGCTCCTCAATAAGTCTCCCAAGCTCTGATTGACCACCTCGATCTGCCCATCTGTCTGTGGATGGTAAGCAGAACTGAATGCCAAGTCAGTCCCTAGTTTCTTCCATAGCGTCCTCCAAAAGTGACCTATGAATTTTGTATCCCGATCCGAGACTATGCTTCTCAGCAGCCCATGCAATCGCACAATCTCTTTGAAAAATAAGTTCGCGATGTGGGTTGCATCGCTGGTCTTATGACATGGGATGAAATGTGCCATCTTTGAGAATCTGTCTATCACCACAAAAATGGAATCAACTCCTCACTGAGTTCTAGGCAATCCCAGAACAAAATCCATACTAATTGCCTCCCATGGTCTTTCGGGTATGGGCAACGGCTGATAGAAACCTGTGTTCTATTTTTGGCCTTTCGCGTGTTGACATATTCAGCACCTGTCAACAAATCTCTTTACATCAGTGTGCATGCCGGGCCAATAATAAGATTCGCTTAGCTTGGCGAATGTTTTTTCATGTCCAAAATGACCTGCTAAGCCTCCACTGTTCTTTTCCTTCACCAAATTCTCTCTCATAGAGCAATCTGGAATGCACAATTGATTGCCTTTGAACAAAAATCCTTCCTGGATTAGATATTCCAGCCATGGACTTTGATCCCTGAGAACTGGGTTCTCGGCCGCTTTGTAGGCTTCGGCAAAGTCTTCATCACTTGCATACATATCTTTCAGATTCTCAAAACCCAAGGTCTTGATCCTGAATTCTTGCAGCACTAAACTTTTTCTGCTCAAAGGGTCAGCTACTTTGTTAGCAGTCCCCGAAATGTGTTTGATAACAAACGTGAAATTTTGCATGTATTCCACCCACTTCACATGCTTTTGATTCATATTCCCCTCCTGACTTACAAACTGCAACACCTGGTTGTCGCTGTACAATGAAAACTCCTTGGGTATCAAATAATGCCTCCATTTTTTCAATGCCTGTATGATGGCATAGAAATCTTTGTCGTACGTGGAGTATTTCAGCTTTGCATCATCCAGCTTCTCACTGTAATATGCAACAAGTCTGTCATCCTGACTTAAGACCCCTCCAACAACATACCCACTAGCATCACACTTTACCTGGAAGGTTTTCTGAAAATCTGGAAGCACCAGAATTGGCTGCTCTGTAATCTTCCGCTTCAACAGATTGAAGCTCCTTTCAACTTCGGTTGTCCACTAGAAAACTTTATGCTGCTTCTTCACAGTGTCCATCATTGCTACGCTAATTCCACTGAAGTTTCGAATGAATTTCTTGTAGAATCTATCCAAACCGTGAAAGCTTCGTACCTCAAAAACATTCCTTGGCGATGGCCAATTCCTGATTACTTCCACCTTCTCAGGATCCATATTTAATTCATTCGCTGAAATCACAAAACCCAGAGATACGAGTTCTGTCTGCATGAAGGAACACTTCTTTACATTTATCAGTAGCTTTTCCTGCTATAGCCTTCTCATCACAGTGGCTAAATGCCTCAAGTGTTCAGCCTTGGTCTTGCTAAAAATTAAAATATCATCCAGGTATACGACCACAAATTTGCCAATGAATTCCCGCAGGACTTCATTCATCAGCCTCATAAAAGTGCTTGGCGCATTTGTCAAGCCAAACGGCATGACCAAACATTCGTACAAACCCTCATTTGTCTTGAATGCTGTTTTCCACTCATCACCCTCTCTCATTCGGATCTGGTGATATCCACTCTTGAGATCAATTTTTGAAAAGTAATTTGCCTCGCTCAGGCAATCCATCAAGTCATCCATTCTCGGCAGTGAAAATCTGTACCTGATGGTGATTTTATTTATCGCCCTGGAGTCTGTACACATTCTCCAGCCCCCATCTTTTTTTGGGCTCAGCACTGTCGGAACAGCACATGGACTGAGACTCTCCCTCACTAGTCCTTTATCCTGCAGATCCTGTACTTTCTTTTTGACCTCCTCGTTCTCCTGAGGCGTCAATCTGTATGCTGCTTTATTTGGTAAGCTTGCCCCAGGTATGAGATCGATGTGATGACTCACACTCCACATCGGTGGAAACGAACAAGGTAGTTCATCCACGATGATATCAGCGAACTCTCCCAATAGTTCCTGAATTTCATCCGACAAGTCGTCCACTCTTGTACTTGTTAGAACAATTCTCGGCTTCCTGACAATAAAGAACTGTGGATCTTCATTCTTCTCCATCTCTGTGAGAAGTTCCTTCCCACTCATGAGAAGTATGGTACTGCTCACTTCCGGCTTCACTTTCTTGTCTTTCATTGGCAGTAGCGTGTGTGATCTCCCATCCTTCTCCAAGGTGTATGTGTTCATCCTCCCGTCATGAACAACATCCCTATCATACTGCCATGGTCTTCCCAATAAAACATGACAGACATCCATGGGTATAACGTCACACAAAATTTTATCTCTATATTCACCCATTTTAAATTCAACCAGGCATTGTCTCGTAACTCTTACCTGGTGTCCTTTCTGCAGCCATGACACTTTGTATGGACTCGGGTGCTTGTTCGTCTTTAGCGCCAATTTCTCCACCATCTTAGTCGAAAAGAGATTATCGGTGCTTCCGCTGTCCACTATGACCTTGCATTTCTATCCCTTGGTCTTGCAAGTCGTCCGGAACAGTCTGCTTCTTTGCGCTGAGCTGTCCACCTCTTTCTCAGGTTTCAAGAGAGCCTTGTGCACTGTCAGTGACTTCCCACTTCCAGTGTCCTCATCCTCCACGTCACGCCTCTGCACCTCAGCGACGTGAGCTTTTCCTCTGTCCATCTTCCTATTTGGACAATCCACGGCTTTATGTCCGTCTTTCCCACATGTAAAACATCTGATAACTCCTCCTCGACCTCTTCCTCTACCTCGAGTATGAGGAAATGTGTTGGCGTCAGCGTAGTCTCCCTGCTGATCATCTTGCTGCCTCCTCGGCTCAGAAATTTGTTGTCTCTGCTGTGAGGTTCCACCTTTTTCAGCTTTTCCCTGAGGCTTCTTCCAATCCTCCTTGGGCTTCTGCATTCGTTCTTGGGCAACTGCCTTGCCTTGGGGCTGGCTCCTGCCTCTCCCCCGCTGTCCCTGCTTGCGGCTCAGCTTCTCCTCGGATTTTAGAGCCATCTAGTATGCATCTTCCACCGTTCGGATGGTCAGCATACTTAGCTCATCCTGAATGTCATACCTAAGACCATTCAGGTATATCACCACCTTCTTGTCATCACTCTCCCGATGACCTGCTCTAATATTGAGCTTATAAAATTCCTTGGTGTACCCCTTCACCGACATCATCTTCTGTCTTAGGTTCTGCATGCGCCTGAACAAAGTGATCTGATAGTCTCTTGGAATGAACTTCGCTTTCATCTTGGCGATCATCCGATCCCAGCTCTTGATCTTCTGTTTTCCTTTGCAGCGCCTGTCCGCCTGCAATTCATCCCACCATAAGGCTGCATGTCCTTTCAGCTTCGTGACAGCATGCCTTACCTTCTTGTCCTCTTCAATATCTTTGTAATCGAAGTAGGTATCAAGTGCTCGGATCCAATCCAGTAACTCCTCTCCATTTAGAATTCCCTCATAGACGGGAATGTCCATCTTGGTCTTCGAGCTCATTCTAGCAATGGCTCTGATCAACCTCTCGGTTGAAGCATCCTCTTTTGAGACCTCTTTGGCATGGTGTCCAGCCTCCTCTTCTACCTCGGAGTCACTGAACTCTGCTGCACCAGTACCNCTTCAAGCTTGGCTCGGAGATCTCTCATCTCTCGTTCCATCTCAGCATTACCTGCTGGCCTACCCCTTCTTCGGGCATCCCTGTCCTCGCGATCAGGTGACTACCTCTCTCGTCTCGGCGGCATGATGTACTCCTGTCTCTGCTACAGAAAGCAAAGATACTCCCGCTCTGATACCACTCTGACGCAAGTCGTCCCTCGCGACTGACAACTCGCTCCCACCAAGACCTTCTTCAACCTCAGCCCAAAGAACTTCAAAGGTTCTTCCGATCCCCTCGCGGGAATCCTTTGTACCCACAGTGAATCTTCCACTCGCACGATCCTCTCTCCTTAGTTTATCGGAGGATCGATTCTCGCAACTTCGCGAGTTCAACTGTTCAGGACTAGACCCTCGGATCCCCGAGACCCGATGTCCTTGGTCAACACCGACCTTCCCTCGGCGTATTGGGACCTCGCACTATTGCGACTTCGCGACTCATGACATTATACCTTCGGGATCCCCACCCCAAGATCCGAAACGTTGAGATGCCGACAACCTTGTTGTCTCGTCTCTCGCTTCCTCGCCACTCGCGAGACCAATTTCCTAACCCTTCAAATTCTGAGACCCGATGTCCGAAGATCGCTTGTCACATCACCAACTATAACTACCACCATGCACGAGACTTCCAGGACAACCATTCTCGCATTCTCGCGATCTCCTTTTCCAAGAAGTAGGAGACTTCCCCGCGAACCCCCGATACATCTGACCCACGAGTCGAGTCGTGATATTTGAGATTCTCCACGACGAATTCAAGTCGTCGATTCTCTTCCTCTCAAGGAGTTTCTTCACCTCAAAGCTTCTCCTAGTCTGGACTTCCTTCCTTTTGCACTGTAGACTTCACGTCCACTTCTCCTCCTTATGCAATTCCCGAATAAGAAGTGTCTCTTCCTGAGACTCGTCCGCCAACCTGCTCACTTCTCCTTCGACCTGTTCATGAATATCCTTTCTGCTGCTCTTCGACTACTTCGAACGCCTATCTCTCCTGAGCTTTCCCAGCTCTGAGCTTCTCCTGGAAAACTCCCTGCGCATACTCCTTGCGGAAATACTTCAAACACGCTAAGTGTTGAAGCCTTCTCAACCTTGCGCACCCCAACAGTAGCAGTCTATCAATGCCTTAGCTCAGAATCATGATTCTGAGACCTTGTCCATCCTGCACATACCTTGCATGACTCTATCTAACCAAACAACTATTGGGTGAATCGAGAATGAGAGTTTAACTGCTCAACCTCATCAACGCACTATATGCGAATGAATTCAACTGCACTCTATGCAGGAATCTCTTGGCTCAAACAGAGAAACAATTGAAACTTATTTCCTCATTCCCTCAGGTTTCAAACCTGGTATGCAATCACATATGCAGCATATAAAAGATAGGCATAAAAAGAATCCAACATGCGACAACATAATATCAACAACACAAAGAGATCAAACACATCCATGGAGTTGAATCAAAGTCTTTCTTCTATTAATTCAATCTGTACATGGGTGCTCTCCACAAGCTCTCTACTCTGCTCTGCTTGTTCTTGATGATAATAATAATGCCATGAATTTACAATAATACAAAGGAGGGTGCCTATATTCCGTTTTCCCTCTCAAAAGTAAAACTGTCTAATCTAGACTTAACTATTTTATCTACCTGCATTAAATCTAATAAATGTCTCAACTACCTAAGGACGAGAGCTTATCCGCTCAAGGTCCGTTTACATATACAAGTGCGCTTCTTATGAATGCCTTCATTTAAATGGCGGCGCAACACATCCCCAAAAATATTTCAAAAATAATATGTGCTAGCGTTGTCTAGCTGTCTTTCTTACTCCTCGCGCTGGCTCGCTTGATGAGTTGTAGATGCTCATGTGGATGCTCCTGCATCAGAAATGTTGAAACCTATTCATGCAAAAACGACTCATCTACAGAGCGTGTCCGGGTTTCGGGTACCGGGATTTTGCGACTTGTGAAAACGAGGGGTCTTACCCTTTGGTTTCCTAGGTGTCGAAATGCCGAAACCTATTCACGCAAAATCGCCTCATCTACAGAGCGTGTCGGAGTTTCGGGTACCGGGATTTCACGACTTTCAAAAATGAGGGGTCTTACGCTTTGTTTTCCCAGGTGCCAAAATGCCGAAACACCGAAAACTTGAGAGAACTACTCTCTCTTGTACAAGGTTTCCAGACTCAGATCACATGATCCTTCAGCGGTTTCTTAGGTAATTATCCCTAGGATTGGTGTCCTGACTAAAAATCCTTCCTAATATGATGATCCATGAACTCTGTGTTAGGGGTGAGGTAAACTCATGGGTTTACTAAAATGATAGTCTTTTTAAGGAACTCACTCTGTCTCTGGAATGCGAGGGAACTTCCTGGGAGGAGGTGCTTTCAGGAAATCGAACCAGGACATAGCGTGAGTCAAGTAGATGGAACAAATCTCAAGGGAATGGACTCGTATTCTGAACTTATTCATTCTATACATAAACTGATTATGGTCATATAAGTATAAGCATGCATCCGTTATTTCTGATCAAAACACCAGGCAAACACTTCTATACAAAAATCATTTATGAGTGTACAAACATGAACATGTGTCCAGAATATTCAATTTTAAGATACAAGATATAACCACTTATCAGAAACACTAGGTGTGAAGAAATCGCCGAGAGGGGTGCTCGTTTCCACCCATCCGTAGGCTCAGTGACTCCGAATGGATTTACCACTAGCCACCCTCGAGCTAGTCCATGATGCTCGAGATTTAGTCTCCTACTTCCAGCTCAACGGAAGTCAAGGACGAAGGTTACTCTCCTTCTCCTCTGTTCAAAACTCCCTGTATTTCTCGAGTTTCTCTCAGTTCTCTTCTGTGATCTCCATCGTGCATTTTCTCCTCTCTTCCCCCCTTTACCACACTTCCTCTCTTGCCTTTTCTCTTCAAGATTGCGTGTGGTGCAAATTTTCCCATCCGTGGTCAGGTCTGCCAGCTATTACAGATGGGCGGTTCACCCCCATCCCCTCATTAACTCTTGAGGAGCCTCTCCACCTACCAATCTGATGGGAAGTCCATTCCAGGGTTAGAGGGATTCTTTGATATTTGAGCACATTAAAACCAGTACGGTACTAGCCCGGTGGAATTTAACACAACCATTCCAGGTCCCTTCCACCACCTCTCATTAGCCATCATGGTCTCTTTTATCACATCCCCCTCCCAACAATCATGCATCACACAATCATAACATAATTTACAATCATCGACCTTTTATACAAAGGTCCGTCAAATCAAACATTCACATATTTGAGTTTGCCATAGTTCTTGGCCAATATAGTTATTTTTATAGACTGGGGGAAACAGGGTGTTACAGTCACCGATCCAAAATCATCATCATAATTTACCAGTCATATGTCACATATGCAATAACAAAATCATTCAAACCATAAACAATCAAATCTTTGACTCGATTTAGAGTCCAAGGAGATCCATCGATGCCATCGACATCCTCAATCAGTCCAGAGTCCTACACACTCATGAGAAACCAATCAATAGCACCTATCAATACAAATATAATCAAATAACATATCATCATATCCACAACATCATCATAATCCATAAGAGAAGGAGTAAATCATATAAGGAACTACATCACTTGCACATAAGTTTTCTCAAATAATAAGTCCACTCAGATGTGTGCAAGAACATGATGTTACATACACCCCCTCTTTTTTTAAACTTCTTCCTGAAGTTTCATAGTATACAAGTGAAAAAATAAAGTATCTGACAATATCTAAGGGCCTAGCCATCCGACAAAAATGGGAGCTGCAGATGCATATCATATGCGTCCTCCTAGGTAGTTGAGTGTGGACTATAATTTTCCTACTGGACATTGACTTGATCGAAAGTTCAACATCGCAGCTATCAAATGTGATGGTCCATAACGCATATTGGCTCTACCATGAGTCCACCCTCACCCAACATCCGATAAGAAATCAATCAATCTCATGCATAGGATCATTGACCTAAAGTCGCACATAGATACAATATAAACATTATGCAATTCCTGAAAGAATGAGGCATGGCTAGCCATTAGTCCCTTCATAATTATGGTTGACATGATGGGCATAGGAAAACCCTTCTGTAGATCCCATGCTTCTTCCATACCCTTTCGTATCATTTGTATTTGTTCCTTCAATTCTTGGATCGCTTCTAGTCCTACCAAGACCCAATCCTCGAGTCGATCCCAACTCAAAGGCTCCTAAAATGGTTTCCCATAAAGAAAATCAAATGGCACCATCTTAGTGGTGCTTTGATGGCTTTTGTTTCATTCAAGCTCGACCAATGGCCAAAACTATTCCCAATGTTTTTGTTGGTTCAACGCACACACAAAAAACACAACCTTCCCAAAATGGTTTGTTCCTTTAGTCAGCCTATCTATCTCAAGGACATGTTTTACTAAAGTTTAGTGGTGTTACCAAGGCCTCTTGGAAAACTCATCCAAAATAATCTTGCAAACACCGAATCCCTTATCGAGCACGATTCCTTTGGTACGTCTGACAGTCTCAAAATATTGTTGATTTAAAATCTAGCTATACCTGATGCCTGATGCGTCGTACACACAGGGAAAAGATGTGAACTCTTTGTCAGAGTGTAAAATTTCATGAAAATTGAGTCGTGCCACCTTGCAGTTAGAGAAAATTCAATAGCGAAGCCCGTCGAAATGACCTCCCAAGTCGATTCTATGTTCTTCCTTCACCTTCTAACCTTATAGACATATCGCCATGGAGTTGACGATACCCATGTTTATCCATTACAAAAGAATAAGGGCTTAAGTTCGGTCCCCATCTTCATAACTCCTCAATGATCCATGTGCACTGCTCTATGAGATTCACATAATATCAAAACTTCTAAATTCATCGTTGGGATATAAGTAAAGACAATTATTATATCTCAAATATCCTTCATTATCCATAGTATATCCCTCAATTTTGGTACCATCATGGTGTATTTCCCAAAAAATTCCTTACCCTCCTTATACGAGCCAACATCGCACTGTAGATAGAATCTTTTCACGTAGATTCCTTTGAAGAGGTATCACTGAAAATATGCGTGGTCTCCAACTCAACGCGTCTTCCACTCTATTCACTATCCCTTTTAAGTAGGAAATATCAAAATTGTAATCGATAAGTAGTTCTGACCAATGCCTTTGTCGCGCGTTCAAGTCATTTTCCGTAAAAAGGTGTTGTAAACCATAGTGGTCCATTTTTAGTTCAATTTTTTTTCCAATCAGGTAGTGTCTCCACACTCTTAGGGCATACACGATGGTTAAAAACTACAAATATTGTGTCACATAGTTCTCCTCATGCTTCGTTAACCTCCTCGAGATGCAAGCAATCTCTCGACCTTCTTTCCTGAAGACTCCATCTAAGCCTTCCTTGGATGCATCAATGCATGCCAAGAATCCCTCGTCCACGCCAGCTAATTTTAGTATTGGTGATATYGTGAGCAACTCCTTCAGCCTTCGATATTCTTCTATGCATTTCTCGGTCCACACAACATTMTTTTTCTTCTTCTACAATTTTGTAATCATATTTTCTATTTTCAAAGAACCCTCGATGAACCATCGATAATATCCCACTTAACCCCTGAAGCTACGAACTTCTGATACATTCGTCTGTGAAAGACCCTCCAAAATATCCTCTTCCTTCACTGGATCCACAATGATGCCTTCATCGRAGATAACATGCCCTAAAAAATGAATCCTCAATAGCTTTTCGACCGCTTCCCATAATGTTTTCTCTTGCAACATTGTAGTACCAAGMGTAAAAATTTGTCTTGATCTTTCGTCATCCAAGAAAATATCAAAATTTCATCAAGGAATACTCGACGATAATCAAGCAGAGTCTCCACGACCCATCCGTCTTCTGTATGAAATTAACAGGAGCACTGCAAGGTGATACACTTGGACGTATAACTCCTAGGTTGAACAACTCCTTCAATTGCACTTTCAACTCCTGTAACTCAGGGGTTGACATCCAATAAGGATTTCTTGTCATTGGTTCAATTCCACGTTTTAGTTCGATGGTAAATTCCATCTTGGCTTCTGCGACACTCCTGGTAATTATTCTAGGAATCACATCCGTAAACTCTCATACTACCGAAAGGTCTTCTAATCCTTCTTCCACGCCCTTGAATTTCCAAGCTAAGTATGGATATAACTTGCATCCTTGCGCGTGCTATCTTGTAGTTGTAGGGAAGAAATGAACCTCAATGATAGTCCCCATTTTCTTCCTAAAATCACACTTCTTTTTCCTTCATCATCGTTACCACTCAACTACCTCATATTGTCGTTGAGTATCACATCATGCGATTCACACCATTCCATACTGATCATGTCATTATAACATCCTAAGATTGTAACATAGGTTGGACTATCCCCAGGTTATAGTGATAATTTATACCCCTTTCTCCAACCTTCTGGTTGGTACCTAAAGCCACATTGACAAATATAAACTCGTCCTATTGAATTCCCTTACCTAAATCCCTTCAGTGTGACAATTAGAATTAGAGATTATGTAGCACCAGGGACTGACAAACACTAAAAGTTTGTTTAGCAATGGAAACTAATGCCTCAAGCATAGTGGAATGGTGCTTGGCCTAGTAGTTATTTACTGCAGTCATGAATCCTTTGGGCCCTGTCCATATCCTCCACGGTAGTGTGTCCTATTGACTCGGTCACTCTGGCCCTTTCAACCAAAAAATTTTACTAGTAAGGTGAAACTCCACATGTCCATCACCCACCTCTGGTCTAGTACTCCTAGCCCCAGAATAGAAGTTGTTGGCCCACAAGCCTAATATCCTGGTCTGTTCTGGTGACAATTCTAAATGATAGTTGTTAGCAGTGCTACCACGGATGAAGCGGTCCCTTGTAGGGAGCCCTCTGCTGAGGAACCTATCGTCAAGGTGTCATGAGCAAGGTTCCTATAGATCTATCTTAATACCAAGAGGTCTGGTATGGATGATGTCTGATTCTTTTGCACACCAGATGTTGTCAGTCTAGACGATCTTGCAGGACTCCTGCCTGGACTCTCGCGGTCAAATATTCATTATCTAAGAGACCTACTGGACTGCATCGTGAAACATACGAGAAATTTATATCAAAACCTTCGCATAAAATCTAGAATTAAGTCTGGTCACAAACTTATTGATCTTCAGCTTCTTCATGTTCAGATGTGGGGCATACTGAAGTAGCTCCATAAATTTGGTCTCATAATCCGACACTGTATGGCCACCATGTCGTAACGCACTGAACTCATTGAGATGGAGCTCAACTAATTCCTCTAACAATTTCTTCTCCTAGAACCGTTCCCCTAACATGGATTTGATGACCATGTTAGCTGAGGTAGGAGTGTCTTCCTCCAATAAGAGTGCTCCCCTTTAGCTGAAGACCACCTATGAGGACCCTCATGTTGGAGGTCAAAATCATGAAATGTGAAGCACGTCACCTTGTTCTCTAGCCATGCCTCGACAACTGATCTGTCTGTGGAACTCATGGACTCGTGAATTTAAGCCTCTCTATTTTTCCCTGAAAGCTACTAGTACTGTATGGGGCACGCTGTGGACCCTTAAGGGTATAGGCATCCTGGCCTTATCTCAGTATAGGTAGTTAGCCAAGGCCTCTAACATTTCACTAGAATGACCCTAGAATCATCCAACGCATCCCGCGTGACAATCCGCTCATGCTCAAGACTTTTTCTTCTCCTTGGGGGTTGGACCCCTCCAGCATGGGTGCTACTGAAGGCGTCACGCCTCCTCCCCTGGAACCACATCACAAATATCTACAATGTCCTCTAACTGTGATTATCGCAAGGACAGGTTAATAATTCAATTAGCGTTGAGTATAAATCAAGGGCTTAATTCAGTGGAAGGTGTGTCTATCCACATTCATAGGGTTGAACCCGTTTTGATACCATATGTAATATGACCGACCTTTACGACAAAAAAATGATGTACAAAAGGTAATTTTTTTTTTAAATCATTGGGACAATAGCAGAAACAAAAGTCCTAGCGACACAACTCAAGAAAACATAATAAATGAATTACACACTACACATTGTCATAATCAATCACATCTCAACCGACACATGTAACATAACAATTCCATGGTGCAATAAGTAATTAACCAAAAACCATTTATTATAATGAGCTATCAATGCACACAAGAAGTAAAATCTAGACATTATGTAATATATCAGTTAATGCGAACATTTAATCTCAAGCACTTAAATATGCTTGCATCATCAACATTCGATGCGCACAAGGGTCTACTATTAATGACAGCAAAATCCAAGGCACTTGAAGTCTAAATTATATCCCAACATTCCTTACACTAGAATTTTTTTGCGCGAGGAGTCTGATATCTACAACAATCATTGAATACATTAACAGTCAGTGTGCGTAAGGAGTCTGAATCCTCTACTATTCATGCCTCACATTATTGATTTACACATTAGAATTCTAAGTAAGCAATCGATTCTTTACACACCAAGATGCATGAGGTATTGACTTAATCGCAGAGAGAAATAGAATATAATTGAAAATCAATCATACCTCAACAAAAGATAAAGGCGCACTGGAAATCACTTCTAAATCGATCGACAACATCCAAATCAAAAGAGTAATGTTAATCTAACTAATTTATCTCAGCAATATCAAGGCATAAGGTTTCTCAATTCATCCCTAAGGCACACGAGATATCGAAATTCTAAATTATTCAAAATTAACATTAAGAATCCAAGGAACAACAATTCCCTTGCAATACACAATGATTAAAACACGCGAAAAGCCATCTAGAACCTTCCATCAAGATTCCATAATCAATAGCATGTGTCCAATTATTCATGCAAATGCCATCATTGAGAATCCACATTAACCACTTAATTAAACATAAATCTTTATTATTCAAGGAGAAAACGAAGACCCCCGAGCCGCAAAGGGGCCACACATATAACCAGGGAAAATTTATCTCCCAACATGCCTTAGAAGGTTGCGCTACCACTCTCTAATCGAGCTAGGTATCCCAACTCTCAAAATAAAAATCAGTCAAGAAAAATATCGACAGTGTAACCTTACGCCTACCAGTAGTGATCCATTCTCCTCCTCTGCCATTTATTTTCTAGAAATTTCTTAGTGACTTGTTTTCAAAATGCAATGTAAATTATTTTTATTAATTTATTATTAGGAAAATTCTTCCGTGTACACTCGTCACCCGATCCCTTAGTTGCACGAGAAATTCATTTAATTAATTAATTTAAATTGTCAATTTCCCTCGCCCACCTAAAAGTGTTCCTAAAAACGCTCCTCGATGTCCCTTTATTCCCTCACATTCACTTAATGACTAATGCCTTTCTTAAATATTAGTTGGGCTCGAAAAAGGAAAGTTTTGTAGACTAGATTCCCTCCTATGTTCTAGATTCCTTTTCTAATTAACTTTCCCCTCTTTATCTAAGTTCAAATTTAGCAAGTTTTGCACAAAGACAACAATTAATATTTCAAAATAATTTAATCCTCCAATAATTTTTAAATTTAATTTTTACTCCCATTTTCTTCATCCCTTCCCTTTATTACTTGCTTAATTAATTTTGAGCTCTCATGTCCTACTTAGACCTAGTCTTTAAATTCAACTAGGCTCAACAAAATTATTTTTAAGGGAAATTTTATATTTTTTAAACTTTAATCATGCAACAATTATCTTAAGTTTGACGAGGTCAAATGAGATATTGTTTTCTAGGAACCTAGGTTCATTGACTCACCAGTGTTAAAACCATGACTTGCCCTTCAAGATGCACTACATGCTCCAAGGGTGCCACTCACCTTCATTGAAGTTTCATCTATGTGACGTTCCCTTCAAGACGCAGTACGTGCTCCAAGGGTGTCACTTGCCTTTTCATTGATTTTAGTTGACATCAAGCCCTTGGAGTCAATACTTTGTTAGGTGACCTTGTGGGAGACTAAGTGCCTCTAAGGAATAAGGACCCTGCCTTATTGCACGCCCCTTAGAATCTTCGTGAGAGATGATCTCAGTTTTCCCTCACGACATTGTGGATATCTCGAGCTAGGTAATCGTTAACCTACATTTTGAGCCACGACGTTAGTGCTAGTAGTTTGTGGCAAGGATGCTACCACACCTCTCTCTCAATATCAATGGTTGTCGTGCATGACCCATTTATTCCAAATGTGAGTCTGATTAACAAGCTATCGTCAACCTACATCTATCAAAAAAACATGTCAGTGATCCAAAATCAACATCATAATTTACTAGTCATATGTCACATATGAAATAAAAAAAACATTCAAACCATAAACAATCCACACCCTTACTCGATTTCGAGTCCAAGGAGGTCCATCGATGCCATCGACATCCTCAATCAGTCTAGAGTCCTACACACTCAAAAGAAACTAGTCAATATCACTTGTCGATACAAATATAATCAAATAACATATCATCATATCCACAACATCATCATAATCCATAAGCAAAATAGTCAATCATATAATGAACCTGATCACTTGCACACAAGTGTCCTCAAAGAATAATTCCAATCATCACACAAGTTTCCTCGATGTCCCTTTATTCCCTCACATTCCCTTAATGACAAAGGCCTTTCTTGAAGCTTAGTTGAGATCAAAAAAGGAAAGTTGTGTAGACTAGATTCCCTCATATATTCCACATTCCTTTTGTAATTAACTTTCCCCTTTTTATCTAAGTTCGAAGCTAGCAGTTTTTTCACAAAGCCAACAATTAATCTTTCAAAATAATTTAATCCTCCAATAATTTTTAAATTTAATTTTTACTCTCATTTTCTTCACCCCCCCCTTTATTACTTGCTTAATTAATTTTTAGTTCTCATGTCCTACTTAGACCTAGGCTTTAAATTCAACTAGGCTTAACAAAATAATTTTTAAGGGAAATTTTATAATTTTTAAACTTTACTCATGTAACAATTATATTAAGGATGACTAGGTCAAATGAGATATTATTTTATAGGAACCTAAGTTCAATGAATCACCATTTTTAAAACCGTGACATTCCCTTCAAATCAGACTATGTGCTCCAAGGGTGCTACTCGCCTTCATTCAAGTTTCATCTACACGACATGCCCTTCAAGACGCACTACGTGCTCCAAGGGTGCACTCTCCTTTTGAGTGATTTTGGTTGACATCAATCCCTTGGAGTCAATACTTTGTTAGGTGATCTTTTGTGATACTAAGGGCCTCTAAGGAATAAGGAACCTTCCTTATTGTTTTCCCCTTAGAATCTTTGTGAGCAACTGTCCCAGTTTGCCATCACAACATCATGGATCTCCTGAACTAGGTAATCATTAACCTACAGTTTGAGCCATGATGAGAGTGCTAGTACGTTATGGTAGGTTTTCTTCCACACCTCTCCCTCAATATATCTGGTTGTCATGCATGACCCCTTTACTCAAAATATGAGTGTGATTAGTAATCTATTGTCAGCCTGCATCCATCAACGAAACATGTTAGTGATCCAAAATCAACATCATAATTTACTAGTCATGTCACATATGTAATAACAAAAAAATTCAAACCATAAACAGTCCACTCCCTGACTGGATTTGGAGTCCAAGGAGGTCCATTGATACCATTGGCATCCTCAATCAGTCTAGAGTCCTGCACACTTAGGATAAACCAATCAATAGAACTTGTCGACACAAATATAATGAAATAACATATCATCATATCCACAACATCATCATAATCCATAAGAGAAACAATCAATCATATAAGAAACAGGATCACTTGCACGCAAGTGTCCTCAAAGAATAGGTCCAATCAGGTGTGCGCAAGAGGAGGATGTTACAACATTCACATCTTCTTCAAACTACACATCCAACTCCACAACATCGATCCCAAAGAGGTATTGATAGTCAAGTTCAATTTTGGTTTATTTCTAAGTATTCTCCATGAAGTAGATATGTTCAATTGTCTTTCCTTTGACAAGGATTTTCTTTAGGCTGTGGCCATGAAACATAAGGTGGTGGGTTGACTCCGTTCTCCTCAAGCTCGATCTGGACCATCCACTCCTAGTAATTATCCTACTCTCCCATAAAGTGGCCCACATTCCTCCCGCACTTCATCCCGTAATGAATCTCGATGTTCTTTCCATAGACCAATTCACACTCTTGTTATGACTACCATTCCCTGAATCCCTTAAGAATCTGTGCACCAACAAAAATTTGTTTTTTGAGATTGCTTTGTATGACCATATACAACTCGTGAAGTTGTTTCCCTTGATAACCTTGCTAAATCATATCCATTCCTAATTTTAATGACCACCAATGAACCAAGAATATCTATTGTTTCTCTCTTTACCCATAATTTCCATATCAAACATGAATTGGCCACCCTCATTATGGAAAATGACAGCCAAAAGAACCTCGTCTCCCAGGAATTGGTACAATGCCTTCAACTACCCCCTACTACACATCGAGCCCCATACCAACTTGGTTAGGTATAAAATGGTGGCCCTCGTCTCAAATTATCTCAATCTTGTGTGGTCACCTTCTCCATTGTCCTGTTTCATGATACAATCAGATGTGATGTCTTCCCTCTGGATTGTGTATACTTGTCACTCGACCTCCCTTGCCAATAGGCCCAACAAACTGTATACCATGCCAAATCCCACAAATATCATCTGTAACTTGACGGGAACACCTATATTCTCACAGTCTCTAATCCTTAACCAACTCCATCACTTATTGGCAAGGAAATAGTTAAGAAAATCAGTATCAATAAATGTGTCTCCTTGTGCTTAGTGCACCATGTTAATCCTGATAATTTGTCCATTCCTACACCTCTAGACATGATCCCCTTGATCCAAGAATTTTCAAATGTATTCACACAACCCACATGATTACTCTCACCTCTCTCTATTGAGCATTCCATTGACTTCATACTAGGCACATCCTTTACCAATGCCCCTTCCTACTGCCTTCCTCCTCGAGAATCTTTTCAAATTGAACACCAAATTGGAAAACTTCTGGAATCCAGACACATCAAGCCTTCACCATCACCATATTTGACCCCTTCCTTTATTGTCCCCAAGAAAGAAACATCTGAGTGGTGCCTCATAACTGAATACTGTGCGCTCAATAAAGCCAATGTTAAAATCCGATATCCGCCTCCCTAGATCGAGGATTTGTTGGACCACCTAAAAGGGGATTGCTTCTTCAATAAGATGGACTTGAAAAATTGGTATCATTAATTGCACATGAAAATAACCGACACATGTAATTCCATTCATGCTAACAAATGCACCAACCAAATTCATGTGCCTCATTAATGACATCTTCATACCACACCTAGTTAAGTTTGTCATCATTTATTTGGATGATATTTGGATATTCAGTAACTCTTGGAAAGACTATTTACAACATGTGTGCAAAGTGCTTGAATTGATATGTGATCATAAGTTGCAGGTGAAGGAAAACAAGTCCTTCTTTGGACATACTTCCATCCACTACTTGGGATTCATAGTGGATACCCAAGGTGTGTGACGATATCTCTCGTAGGTGCAGGATTTGGTGCAATGGCCAGTGCCATCAAATGCACATGACCTCAGAAGCTTCATTGGGGGAATAAATTTCTACAGGAAATTTATCTCCCACATCTCACAGCTAGCTCACCCTCTGCATCCGCTGTCACATCAAGCCAAGTTTCTGTGGAATCCCGAGAAAAAATTATCTTTAGCCGTACTGGACATGAATCAACCCTTTGAGATCCAAAAACATTCCTCTCACTTTGTCATTGGTGTTGTACTTAAACAGGGAGGTCATATGATATCATATCACTCTGAGACTCTTGTAGAAACCAAAGTCAACTATAACACATACAACAAGGAATTATATATCTTGGTACAAGAACTCAAGTAATGGTGCCACTACATTATGGGTAAAGAGAACATCCTACATACCGATCATCATCCACTTATATTCATCAATTCACACAGTAAGATGCAAGAACAACGCCAGTTAAAGTGGGTAGTTATTAAATATAAGAAGGGGATCATCATCCACTGATATTCATCAATTTCCACAGTAAGATGCAAGAACAACACCATTTAAAGTGGGTAGCATATCTTCAACCTGGTTATTAAATATAAGAAGGGGACCTTCAACAAGATGGTGGATTTGTTAAGTTGGCCATCAATGCAGGTTCTACACATTTTATAAGTGCGTTGTGCAGCTTATTATGCATGGAAGGATATATATGTTATAGATCCATGCTTCCTCGAAGTCTGGGTGCTTTGAAGTAACCTACTGTCATAAACCAAACTCCCTTTATGGACTACACGATTTGTGAAGGGTGGCTATACTAAATCAATCAGTTATGTGTGTTGTAGAATAAAGACCGTCTCTTATTTGTTATCATCTGTGAAGCACACATATATTTTTGAGGTGGGACAATGTTGGCCTACACTGTCCAAATAGGTGGAAAAATTTATTCTTACCTGCTCCCTCTATTCACATAGTAAGCCATCTAATTGTTTGCATGGTTACCAAATGTCACCTAGAACACCATTATACCTATCATGAGCTCTATTTCAAGTAAAAGCATTGCCCAGATCTAGATATTACTACCAAGCATTTATTTCTATTGTAACTTACCACACTTGTTTTTACATTCATAACTGGTTTCTATAATTTTGCAAGGACATGTCGAAGATTCGAAAGGACTTGTTGTCCCCTCAAATGCACATGGTATTCGCTTTTACTATCCTACTACTAAACCCTTATTCTATTCCAGTTAAATACCTTATTGTTATTTGTAAACTAGTGTTAACTATCAAAAGGTTATTCATATTCATAACTGGTTTCTATAATTTTGCAGTACATGTCAAAGATTCGAAAGGACTTGTTGTCCCCTCAAATACACATGGTATTCACTTTTATTATCCTACTACTAAACCCTTATTCTATTCCAGTTAAATACCTTATTGTTATTTGTAAACTAGTGTTAAAAGGTTATTCATCCCAAATAAGAGTTAATATGCATATAAACTAGTCATTTAAAACTTGGACATATGCAATGGTAGAACCGAAATGACAAGGTTTAAATATTGAAATTTTTAGGCTAAATCCCAAATCATTTATATATTCATAGGCTACCTAGGTTTCGACCTTGGGTTACTACCAGACACTAGCTATCTCGAGCTAGAACTCATACGATATCCTTATTATGAGAATGGATTCCAACTGTCAACGATATGATTGAGACATAGACATCCACTGTATCATAGACTTCGATTTCATTCAATTTCCAACTCAGAGTAACTCACGTTATGCCAGATCATTTTGACACGTTGATGACGCCATTACACTCACTGTTAGTATCCACTTAAACACCGTACTCATTTCTTAATTGTTAGACTTGCGTGCTCCATTTTCATTATATCGTTTGGAGAAGTAACCTATGGAGCTAACGCTCCGCTTAGAATTGTAATGTTTCAAATATATGGTTCGTATGCTTATTATAGAGCTCGTGTAGAATCAATGCCATAGTGTGAGGTAACGATTGGATTACATCTCAATTTGTATGGTCGTTAGTTTAATTATCAGTTTAAATCTTCCTTTTTCTTAGAAAACTCATCAAACTAATGGATTCTTTGGTATGTGTAGGTTCTCCATGATTACGAATTCAAAATTATACATCAACCGAGTTCATGTGAAAAACGGAGGCACATCGGCACTCGGGTCTCGGCGATTAGAAAGGCCTGACACAAAAACACAATGCAGCGATAACTGCCGAGTCGCGCGAGAAGGCTGTGGGACCCAACACTTCGGGTTTTGGCCGTTGGAGAGGTGAGCGAGTGCTAGTATACTACAACAGACGGCAATGATCGCCGAGTTCACGAGATGCGAGAAGGGTGTGGGGCTCGGTATTTCGGGTCTCGACCATTGGAAGCATCCGGCACAAAAATGAAATGAAACAAATACTCGCAAGTCACGATATTGCGAACAAACTGTGAACCCAGCAGTCAATTGCACAAGCCGACAACTAACCAGAAGAAGAACAAACCAGAACAGAGTTTACGAACTCAATAAAGAAAACCAAGTAAAAAAAGAGAGCACTCCTCCAAACACAGAATAACCAAATTGATTCAAAATGCTTTCAAGCTTAAACCGATTACAATTTCGACTTTGGTATTTAAACACCAAAAATTGCC
>JASDQU010103502.1:23089-38793 GCA_032191745.1 Picea mariana | reverse complement strand
TGACCCGTTGTTGTTTCTTTGATCCTCACTTTACGGGATTTGAGTTGAAGTTGGATGAAGAAATGGGTTGTCAGGCCCATTGTAGAAGAGGCAGGCTGTCAGGCCTGTGAGCAGCTCTCTCTAGGAGAGTGAGTTTTCTAGGAAGTGGTTTTCTCCCAGAGAGAGTCCTGCACCAGCTACAGATATATGTGACTTCATGATCCATCCTATTGTCGAGACCCAGAGAGGGAGGTGAAGCACTGATGGAATGCGCTTATGAAGGTGTATACTATCAGGTGGAATAGGCATGTGGGGAAGGAGAGTCCATGAGTAGTGGGCGTAAGAAGGCTCTTGGAGAGAATCCTTCTGGTTCCTCTATCCAGTTTTCCTGTAACCTCAGCCTAGTCTAGGATTCCCTTTCCTTGGGTGGAATTTGTTCCTAGCTCAGGGGTGACCCACTGCTGAGCATGATGAAGAGCATGGTCTAAGGCTGGGACGTTCGTGGAATTTATGAACGTAGTTGGTGGAGTTACTACAGTATCAAATATAAGTATCAATATGTATTTAATTTCAGTTAAAATGCATGTATGTGATGCTTGTAATATTATCATGTCTTCCGTTGCATGAATGAATTACTGTTAATTCCATTAATTCTGCATGTTAGCAGTAATATTGTGATTACTCTGTATTATTGGTTAAGTTATATTAAATGTTTTAATTGGATTTAATGCATCTTATACATATATATAAGTATGTGAATATTTCATAGTGGTGGCATTGTCCGGTCTCTGTGGAGGGCCAAGGATGCTACAATATGGTATCAGAGCTTTAAAAGGAAAATTTAAGGTTGTGTTGGTAGCGTTTTCTAACCTGGTGATGGCTAGGGAGATTACAATATGGTATCAAAGCCCAAGGTTTCAACACGAAGCCTAGATGGGCTGGATAACTGGTCATTGGACCTGAGGTTTCAAGAGGAAATTGTGTCTAGAGGACTAATTTCATACCTTAGAACCTTCTTGAGTGCCAAGAAGCTACCTTGGTTTTGTTATGAAGCTCAGGAGGAGTAGCGATATCATAAAACCAGGATAGAAGTGGTATTGGGTCGCAAAGTAATGTGGACCATAGGATCTATTCAGAAGGAAGGGAAACCCTTTGACGACTGTCAGATCTGGAGAAGGTGCAGGAGGGTTATACTGGAAACCTTTCGTAGTTCGACATTCGGGAGAAGTGAGGTGCGTTGAGGCATAAACTTCTAAAACCCAAATTTCCGAGGTCCTGGAAGAGATCTACAATGTAGATGTGAGGGGAGAGATTGATCGTTAGATCATGAGAAGTCGCGCTCGGGTTAGTCGTGAGAACCCTTCGAAAATTCGCGAAATCGGAAGATGGGAAGTGAAGAGAGGTCAACATCTCCAAAACAATATATCATGAAATGGATCTCAATTGTTGGTGTTGGGAGAGATAAGGACCATCGATGATCCAGGGAGAGTTAGGAACTGCGACAATCGGGAGAAGCGAAATGCGTTGATGCACAGACTTCTGAAGCTCGAAGTTTCGAAGTGAAAGTGTAGACATGGTAGGGCCAGATGACATTGTCTGCGGTGACGTGGAACTTCCTAAGAGTACCACGTACCATCTCCTTAGTTGGTGATAGATGTATTATGTGGGCTCGGAGGATAGAGAAGTCGGGAAGGCTTTCGACACCCGAAGCTCTGAAGTTCCGAAGTCCGGAAGCTCTGAAGTCCCACAACTTTGATGACAAAAGTTCCACCGTGAATGTCAGTTGTTGGATGTTGGGTAGACGTGGACCGTTCATCCACCCTACTTCGTGAGATCATTAATTCATAACTCCAAGAGTCTGTTGTGATTTATTGTAAAGACTTATGACACTCAAAGGCCTGAGTAAGAACCTTGAGGCCTAACGCTTGGTCATGAATGTGATCACGTGGGTTGGGGAACTGAGAGAAAAGGGCTAAGGCCCGAAATCGTTACAGAGCCGAGTAGAGCTCGAAAAAAAAATTTCATGAAATATGAACATTTTTCTTGAATCAAATTTGTTTATGAATGCTGTGGAATTTGTTAAGGAATGATGACCTGACAAATTCTAGTTGTCTACGCGTGTGTTTGCAAAATTTTAGCGAGTGCCAAAACCATTTAGAGTTTCCATTGAGTGTAGAGAAATTGAGGAGACACAAAATGATTCCAATTTAGAGAATGAAGCTAAATGGATGGATGTTCATTTGGGAGTCAAAGGATCGACCTTCAATGGGCATGGAGAAGAGATATATAAGGAAGGAAATATGATAAAAATCTTTGAAATATTACAGAAAGATGCCCAAACTCACTGAGCAGATAGCAGAAAACTCAGAAAATATCAGGAAAAACAAGGTGAATTCAATGTAAAGTTGTTAAAGAGTTTGGAGAGAATCGAAGAGAAATTGGAAAATGAGAGCGACTTAATAAAATAGGGAGTCATAGGACCCCCGAGAGGAAAATAAGATCACAAAGTGTTAGCAGGTATCGGCGTCGCTCCCCAAAGCATTCCAGTAAGGAAGCATGTAGTAGTTCAAGCCCATCTCCTACTAGAAAGCACATGAGATCTGGAGTGGATGAACTGAAGGGTGAAATGAACAAGATTAAGCCTCCTATGTTTCATGGAGAACACAATAAGGAGGAAGATGTTGAGACATGGCTACTAGGCATGAGAAAATTCTTCCAACTCCAGAATTAGTCCTCTCATGCAGAAGGAAGAATTACAATGTATCAATTGAAAGGAAAAGAATCCATGTGGTGGGATCAACTTGTGCAGGTGCAACACATTAGAGTGAAATATATCACTTGGAAAGAATTCAAGAGGTATTTAGAGAAGAAATACTTGACTAAAATATACTACAATAGAAATATGAAAGAGTTCCTTGAAATCGAGCTGGGAAACATGACCATTGATGAGTATGAACGAAGGTTTTTGGAATTATTGAAGTATGTTCCGTTCATCAAGGATGAGACTGTCAAGATTCAAAGGTATCTGAGTGGACTGCCACCTTCCATTGGGGACAAAATTTAGTATGATGACCCTAAGACTATGGAAGAAACTATAAGAAGAGAAAAATTCTTATATGAGCAACATAGAGAAAAGCCTACTTTTTGGAAGGCTTGGGATGACCAGAAAAAGTTTAAGAAAGAACATAGGCAAAAGGGAAACAAACCTCCCTTTTTCAGAAACAGTCCACAAGGATAGCCATCATTTAGAGAAACAATAATGGAAGACGTAGGGGAAGAAAGGACAAGGCAGATGCCCATTCAGTGTTGGGTCAGGGAAACCACAAGTACAAAGATTGTCCCCACAAAAATGGAAAAGTGAGAGCTGCCCATAATGTTTAGCAAGCTGAAATATTGGAGGACATGGGAAACAAAATGCCAAGGATCTACACAGCCCTGGACAACAAGAAAGTTGAGTATCAGTCGTACATGATTTAAGTAGAAGGTATGATTAACAACCAACCATTTTCTATTTTAATTGATTGAGGGGCTAGCCATAGTTATATAGATCCTAGAGTGGTGAAAAGTTTTAAATTGTCGAGAAGCAAATATGAAAAGTATCAGTTAGTGCATCTCGCTACAAGAACCAAGAGAAAAGTCATTGAGTTGGTTAAGTCTTGTCCTGTGGACATGAATGGACTGAGTACAAATGTTGAATTGAATGCTTTGCCTTTATGTTCTTATGACTGTCTAATTGCGATGGACTAGTTGGACCAACACCATGCCATATTGGACTGTCATAACAAGGCATTCACTTGCCTGTATGAGGAAGGAAATCATAAAATAGTCCAAGGAATTCCTAGAGTTGTTGCTATCAGATAAATCTCAGCAATGCAGTTAAATAAGTTCTATAGAAAAAGTTGTCAATTATTTGCGGCCCGTGTGGAGGAAGCATATAAGGATAAAGTCTCAAATATTTGAGATCATGCGGTATTAAAGGAGTTTGAAGATGTATTCCAGGAGGTACCCAGACTACCCCCATAGACAGGTATTGAATTCTCTGTAAACTTGATGCCTGGAGTAGGTCCAATGTCGAAATCTCCTTATAGAATGAGTACGCCAGAGATGAAAGAACTGTAATTGGATCTTGAAGAGATTCTGAAGAAGGGGTATATCTGCCCAAGTGTGTCACCTTGGGGTTCCCTGGTTCTTTTAATGAAGAAGAAGGATGGGATGCTGATATTGTGCATCGATTTCAGACAGTTGAATAAAGTAACTATAAAGAACAAATATCCTCTACTAAGGATTGATGACCTCTTTGACCAGTTGAAGGATGCGAAGATATTTTGAAGATAGACCTCAGGTCAGGATATCACCAAGTAAGGATAAAGAATGAAGACATCAACAAAACCACCTTTAGAGAAAGGTATGGTCATTATGAATTCACAGTGGTGCATTTTGGGTTGTCAAATGAACTCGTTGCTTTTATGTGCCTGATGAATGGTGTGTTCAGGGACTATCTTGACAAGTTTTTCATCGTCTATTTGGATGAAATTATGGTGTATTCCAATTCAGAGGAAGAGCATGAACAACATATGAGGATGGTTTTGCAGGTGCTAAGAGAGAACCAACTGTATGCCAAGTTGAGAAAGTGCTTGTTTTATTAGGAGCAGATCCATTACTTGGAGCATATTATTTCAAAGAATGGGATAGCTGTAGAACTTGAGAATATTGAGGTCATCAGAGAATGGTCAGCGCCAAAGAACGTGATGGAAGTCAAATCCTTTATAGGTCTAATTGGTTATTACAAAAGGTTTATTGTAGGGTTCTCGAGGATATCTCACCCTATCACTTCCTTGCAAAAGGAAGAGAAGAAATTTCAGTGGATAGAGGAATGTGAGAAAAGCTTCCATCGATTGAAGAAGTTGTTAACCAGTGCTCCAATCCTAAGGATTGCAGATCTGAACGAAGATTTTTTGGTGTGCATAGATTCATGCAAAGAAGGAATGGGACGATTCCTTAGTCAGAATGAATTCGTAATCTTCTATGAATACAAAAATTTGAAAGAGCACGAAAAGAACTACACAACTCACGATTTGGAGTTGGCAACCATAGTACATGCTCTAAAGAAATGGAGACATTACCTCATGGGAAGGAGGTTCAAACTAAGAACAAACCATAATGGTATGAAGTATTTTTTTGATCAGCCAACCTTGAATGCTAGACATAGTAGGTGGCTAGATTTTCTCTATGAGTACGATTTTGATATCAAGCATATCAAAGAGAAGGAGAATAAAGTGGTTGATGCACTCAACAGGAGAGTACACAAATTACATGCTATAGCCATTAGCATGTACCGAACTGATATTAAAACCAGAATTTTGGAGGCTGGAAATACATATTTGTAGTACATGGATTTGGTATCAAAGCCACATAAAGTGGTAGATTATAAATTAAAGGCTCATGGAATACTTTTGTACAAGAACAAAATTTATGTACCTAATGTCCAGGACTTGAAACTTATGATTTTGCATGAAATGCATAATGTGCCTTATGTTGGGCACCCTGGATATCAGAAACTGTGGTAGCAGTCAAGAACCATTACTTTTGGCTAGGTATGAAGAAAGATATTGTAGAATACATTGGAAGATGTATAGAGAGCTAGAAGGTTAAAGATGAGCATAGACACCCAACAGGGTTTCTACAACCTTTACCCATTCTTGAGTGGAAGTGGGAAGTGGTGATAATGGATTTCATCACTGGATTACCTAGAATCGGCAAGCAACATGATTCAATCATGGTGGTGCTCGAAAAGCTCACGAAAGATGCCCATTTTATTCCACTAAAGACTACTCACAAGGTGATCTAGATGGATCTTGGTGGCCATCCACCTTTTCCAGTGAATCATCATTTTGAGCTTGTGGTTTTGATAAACCACGATATTCACCCTTTTGATGGGGAATGGAATGTAATGTCATCTTTAGTTGTTAATTACAGACATCATGTAATGGTTTTATGTACATACCTACAACATAATGTTAATGCATCAGATCCCATTAGAACTTTGTAGTTAAGCATGCTTGGGCTAGTGTAGTACTGGGATGGGTGACCACCCGGGAAGTCATAGTATTTTACATGCCTATGGCATTCTATAAACTTAGTCCAATTTATCCCACATGCATCATGGAAATTTTTCTCCTCTCACACTCTCATATATAATTGAGGTGAAGGAGGTCCTTTAAGGATGAAATGGAGTGTGATGTAAATCTTCTTGTGAATGAAGCGTAGCCAACATCTCTTTCTTTTCAGAGATAAGCTACCCCATTTTTCCAGTTTGTGTTCTATAGTGTTTTTCTATCTTATTCAATAATAGAAGTTGGGTTTCACTGTATTTATGTATTCGCTTCTATATTTTTGTGTATTTCATTGTTATATCTCGGGTATATTTATATCTTCATGTCGTTCTCAAAATAATCCAGATCAGTGGTATCAGAGCGGTCTACTCTTTGTCATTTCTCAGAGAAGGTCCCGGACAAGGTTAGGGTATAGAGATTTGGGTCTCGATCTAGTTTCGCTTGAGGAAAACGACTCTCACTAGCCCAAGAGACCTCCCATGGTGGAAGAAAAGAGAGACAATAGAGTAGGATATCCTTTCAAGACATTGCTCGAGGAATCCCTCCTGCAACAAACGAATGAGATGATGGAAAAATTCGCTCATATCCTTCGAAGAATTCCGATGGTGGGAGTCAAGGCATCCTCAACAAGCAACCATTTTTCAAGTGTGACACCCTTCAAGGTACAAGTCAATTTTGATATCCCCAAGGCCAGATAGATGCAGATGCTCTAGAAAAATGGTTGAATCTGTTAGAAGGTTATTACTCTGTCCAAAACAATTTCGACAATGAAAAGATCACCTTTCTGCTCCTTAAATCCCTTCCCCATGTCATATCTTGGAGGGAAGGTTACTGGGAGAGGTACACCATGGATGAATCTACACTTTTTGGGAGAGAACCCACTTGGGTGGCCTTTGTAGATGACCTAAAGGATGATTTCTACCCTATTGGAAACTATGATGACCAATACATGAGATGTACAACCTTGTGTTAGAAAAGAGCCCAGATGGTGTCGAAGTACACCAACACCTTTCATACCTTGGGCTCAAAGATGGGTATCAAAGACTTCGAGAGACACCTGGTTCTGAAGCACCATGGTAGTATACACAGGTACATCCAAATAGAGATGGATTTCTTGGAAATCTCCTCACTAGGAGTTTCTTATCAATATGGAGTCAAAATTGAGCAAAAATTCAACCAACAAAGTAAGTGGGAGAAGCATGGATAGAGCAAGGAAAGCCAATCTCAAGAGAGCCAATCCCAGATGCAGGCAAAGAAGTGTAACGATAAGTCTAGGAAAGACACCAAAAAGTGGTGTGAGTTCCACAACAACCCTTGGCACAACACTGATGAATGTCGCTCAATACAGTCATTGGTGGCTAAGCTCAAAGACAAATAGTCAAACCTCGACTTGGACCCTGATTCATAAAATAATAAAAGGAGACAAATCATTGATGCAGAACCCACTGCTAGTATCACAACTACAACAATCGAACCAAAAGAGGATCCAAAGGAGGGGAAGTGACTCTTCCATTGACAAATGTGGGTGAAGGAGACCCCACTGCATTTTATTGTTGATAGCGGAAGCCAAAAGAACATCATCTCAGTAGAGGTTGTCAAGTAGTTGGATTTTCCAACAACACCACACCCATAGCCATACAACATCGGGTGGCTTCTCCAGGGTCAATATCTTTGTGTCAGCTAGTAGTTTCGATTGTCATATGACATCCAACCCTTTTATGACTAGGTATTATGTGATGTTTCCCCGTTGGATGTCTGTGATGTTCTCTTGGGCCAACCATATATGAGGAAGCACCATGCTATCTATGAGTCTCGACCTCGTAGTGTCACTGTTACTCTGGGGGTTCATATTTACAAGATAATAGTGGTGGTTCCGACTACTATCCCACCTAAATAGTGCCGCAAGGTAGTATCTCATACTACAAAATTTAGCTTCTTCACAATCTATTCAAAAGGTGAACAAAAGGATATTGCAACCACTACAACCTTGGACCAAGCACCTTTTGTCGAAGAGAAGCATGTCGACAAGATTACAGAAAAGCGCGAAGATTCCTTCTACACATAGATATCTCATGTAGCTAGAATGGTTAAAAAGGTCCAACCCTTCCAGCCACAGGTTCATGACAACCTTCAAAAAGCTAAGCATCACAACTTCTCCAACAAGGCAAGCAACTCATCAAGATGCAAATTCAACAAACGCTTTTCCCTCTCCCTTGGGCACTCAATGCAATGGAGACCATTGGTTTTTAAGGGGGGAGGAATGATCCAAATGGATCTCGGTGGCCATCTAACTTTTCCACTGAATCACCATTTTGAGCCTATGGTTTTGATAAACCATGGCATTCACCCTTTTGATGGGGAATGGAATGTAATGTCATCTTCATTTGTTAATTATAGACATCATGTAATGGATTTATTTACATTCCTAGAACATAACATTAATGCATCGGATCCCATTAGAAATCTGTAGTTAAGAACGCTTGGGCTAGATTAGTATTGGGATGGGTGACCACCCAGGAAGTCCTAGTATTTTACATGCCTATGACATTTTATAAAATTAGTCCAATTTATCCCACATGCATCATCGGAATCGTTCTCCTCTCACTCTCTCATATATAATTGAGGTGAAGGAGGCCCTTTAAGGATGCAATGGAGTCTGATGTAAATCTTCTTGTGAATGAAGCATAGCCAACATCTCTTTCTTTTTAGAGATAAGCTACCCCATTTTTCCAGTTTGTGTTCTATAGTGTTTTTCTATCTTATTCAATAATAGAAGTTGGGTTTCACTTTATTTCTATGTCCTCTTCTATATTTTTGTGTATTTCATTGTTATATCTCGGTTATATTTCTATCTTCATGTCATTCTCAAAATAATCTGGATCACAAGGAAATGAATGTTGCCGATATTTTTATGAAGTGACACGATTGCACAAAATTCCCAAGACAATTGTGTCTGGCAGAGACCTGAAATTTACCTCAAATTTATTTAAGGGGTTGGTCAAAGGATTCAGAACGAATTTGAATTTCAACATTTCTTATCATCCTCAGTCTGATGGGCAAATAGAGAGGGTGAATTGAGTGATAGAAGACATACTAAGGATGTATGTGATGGAAAAACCATCTAAATGGGAAGACTACCTACACTTGGTAGCATTCGCCTACAACAATGGGTATCAAGCATTGTTGAAGATAAGCCCATTTGAAGCACTTTATGGAAGAAAGTGAAATACTCCAGTAAGATGGGAGAATCCGGCTGATGGGGTAGTAGCTGGACCAGAGTTTATCAAGGAAATGGAAGAACAAATGCTAAAAATTAAGAAGAATTTAAAAGTTGGCCAAGATAGGCAAAAGAGTTATGCTGATAAGAAAAGAACACGCAGAGAGTTCAAAGTGGGTGACCATGTTTTCCTGAAAGTAAAAGCCAATAGAAGTTCCCTAAACCTAGGAAACTGTGCCAAGTTGGCAGCCAGATATTGTGGGCCATTTGAAATCCTAGAAAGGATTGGGCCAACTTCATATATGCTTGCATTACCTGCATGCATGATTATACATAATGTGTTTCATGTTTCATTGCTTAATAAATATATACCTGATGATAATCATGTAATCGATTGGAATGTGATTTAGGTGGAGAAAGAAGGTGTCCTGCAAGTGCATCATGTGCGCATATTGGACCGAAAAAGAAAACAGCTCCAAGATCGATCCATAGGGCTTGTAAAGGTCTAGTGGACCTGGTACGATCCTGAGGACTTGATTTGGGAACATGAAGATGCTATGCGGGAAGAATACCCACATATTTTTGAAGATTTTGAAATTCCTATTGATGTTTTGTAAAGAGTTGCACTGAGTACATTGCAAAAATAAGGGGAGGGGATTGTAATATCCCCTGGTAGTGCCCCAGTTATGTTATGAATTGTAAATCATGTTTTGTAGGCTGGTGAGCCAAGTATTGATAAGGTGGTGGGATTATGTGTTTATTAGGCCTGAGACCCTAAGTGTTAAAGGCGAGGAGCTTGTTTTTGTATATGTAATTATGCATAACATTAATAAATATTAAACATCACTGCATGCATATCGACCACGAAGAAAGCATGATGGGGGACTAAGGTTGCACAGAGAGGGCAAGGGAAAAGGGGTTGAAAGGTTGGAAAGGGGGGATAAGCTTAGGGGATTAAGTCCTTGAGAATAATATTTTATTATTATTCCAAAGCTATGGGAAAAACATTGTTTTATCCTAAGTCCTGGAGAGGCAACTCATGAATCTCCAATGTGTGCAAAAGGGAACTCATGCAGCACTAGGAAGACAAGTGTCAACCTGGGCACATGCGGTTAAAAGCTGCAGAAATCAGTCGTGGAGGGGATTCACACCTCATTCTTTCATCCTTTGCATCTGATCTCACCGTACCCTCATGTAGGAGATCATTGGCCATCCTCCCCTGAAATGTTGGCCTTATTTATTAACACGCATTTCCTGATAACTAGAACCGTGATACGTCCTATGTAATTCCGTGAACCTAGTCTAACCACGATTGCATATTCGAGTTCATATCTCGAACTATTTGGGGTTCACAACCTTTTGTTTATTTGCTTGAGTGGTGTTGACCCATTGTTGTTGTTGTTATCCTCACTTTGATGGATTTGAGTTGAAGCTATCTGAAGAACCAGGTTGTGAGGCCCGTTGTAGAAGAGGCAGGTTGTTAGGCCTGTGAGAATCTCTCTCCAAGAGAGAGAGTTTGTTGGGAAGTGGTTTTCTCCCAGAGAGAGTCTAGCACTAGCTACAGATCTCTGAAACTTCCTGATCCGACCTGTTGTTGAGACCCAGAGACGGAGGTGAAGCATCGATGGATTGTGCTTGTGAAGGTGTATACTCCTAGGTGGAACATGCATGTGGGGAATGAGAGTCCCTGAGTAGTGGGCATAGTAAGGATCCTAGAGAGAATCCTTCTGGTTGCTCTATGCGGTTTTCCTGTAACCTCATCCTAGTCTAGGATTCCCTTTCCTTGGGTGTATCTTGGTCCCATCTTGGGGGTGACCCACTTCTGAGCGTGATGAATAGCATGGTCTAAGGCTGGGAGGTTTGTGGAAGGTATGGACGTAGTTGTTGGAGTTACTACAGTATCAAAGATAAGTATCATTATGTATTTAATTTCAATTAAAATGCATGTGTGTGATGATTGTAATATTATCATGTATTTCGTTGCATGAATGAATTACTATTAATTTCATTAATTCTGTATGTTAGCAGTAATATCGTGATTACTCTATATTGTTGGTTAAGTTCCATTAAATGTGTTAATTGGATTTAATGCATCTTATACATCTATATAAGTATGTGAATATTCCATAGTGGTGGCATTGCTCGGTCTCTGTGGATGGTCGGGGATGCTACAATATGGCATCAGAGCTTTGAAAGGAAAAGTTAAGGCTGTGTTGGTAGCATTTCCCGACCTAGTGAGGGATGGGGACGTTACAGTATGGTTTCTGAATTTTGCATCTTCACATTCTTGAGTTGTGTCCTTAAGGTCATTTTTCAATTGATGTTCTTTCCTTCAAATAGAAAGGATAAGGAATCCATCATTTTCTTTGGGGCTTTTAATTCTTAAACATGAGGAATCAACAATGATCCTCTTTTCTTTGATCAAATCCTTCTTATATTTTTATTTGGCCTCACTCCCTATGGCTATTCAATATCTTGTTCAACAAAAATTACAAGGTCATTCTCTTCTTGAATGAGCATCACTATGTACTTCCATGCTTGGAAGTCATCAACGCCTTCACTATGTACTTCCATGCTCAGAAGTCATCAATGCCTTCAATATTTTGTCAAGCTTGGTAATGGTAGTCATCCTTCCCGGAACAAGTAAAAATAACAAATAACTTTTCAAGATGAGGATCTGAGACCTTACTAGAGAGATTGTTGAGTCAAAGATGAAATTTGTCACAAAAGCTCTAGCAGCTGCAACCATACCTAGGGTTTATGAGGAAACCCTAATTTTTCAATTTGTGAAATCTTGAGTTCTTATCCAAGGAATGGATTCACCCTGCCTAGGCGAGTTCCTAGGTGTGGTTACTTTCTCCAACATCCTTATTAAATAGGGAAACATCACACTTAGGTTTATGCAGTTGCAACAGTTGCAACAACAATTGCAGTTTTATAAAATTTCGTGAAATTGAGAGTTTATGCATAGGAGGAGGTGCGCTAGTATTAGGAGAGTCTTCCTAAGTTCTTAGCTTCTTGACCGGTTTCTTCTCTGTTGTGAATATTCCTTCTTTCAATCCTACTCTAATACCATGTTGATATTTCTACTTAAGAAGTTAACTAGTTTAGCATTATTTCACTTATTAAACCATTAGCATAATGTCTGCATATAAAGGACCACTGAAAGAATAACATTCACATCATGCACAAGATTCACCCTGGGAAAACCCCCTAAGGGGAAAAACCCAACAAAATTCCTCAATATATATTTTCCAACCAAGAACAATGCTTCTCTCCAAGAGATAAATAACAAAGAAGAATATCCTCCTCTAACCCTTGACTAGGGAAGAGTAGTGCACCACTTAACCAATATATATCCAAGATATATACCAAAACCCTCCACCAAGTCACATCCTAGTTGCAATAGTGTCTCCCTCTAAAACTTGCACACTTTTCTTCTTGGCTACATAGCTAGTGAGTGAGTGTACAAATGAGGCATTGGCCTCCCTTATAAATAGTGGTTTGGCCAACCTAAAATTAAGTCTGGGCCGACCTTTTACTTTACCCTTTTATTTTTTGTTTTACATGTTAAGGCACAATAGGGCCTACTTTTACAAAGGAACAATAGGGCCTAATTAACAAATATAATATAATAATATTATTTAGGGTTTGTCTTGGTCAAATACAATAAGTATATCTTCTGAAGCTACTCAATATTCAACACATAGAACTATTCTTTGTAAAGAGAAGAATTTTGTAACCATATTTTATATAAGAAAATATAGTCAAATTCCCTGCTTTAATTTTTGCAATAAAAAAATCTCTTCATATATAAATCATTCTACCAGTTATAAACTCATTTTCTTGTAATTCTTGTTGTAGTAATAAAATGAGTGCTCTTTCTATAAAGAAATATTAACTGAACAATATATTATTATCTAATCTCAATAATTTAAAGATGAAATAAAGAAAATATAGAGAATACTAATTTCTCCACAACAACTATTATTACAAACTTATAGTCTTTAACTACTGCAATATAATAAGTAATAACCAGAGTAAAATGAATAAACTATAGAAAACATATATGAGCCTGCTTCAAGACTGGAAACAAACTGAGTAGAGAACCAATTCCTCCCAACCATAGACATGAACAACCAATATTGTTTGTTCCTGTCACCCTCAATCCTAAATCATTATTCCATAAGGACTGCAAATTGCATAACCTTTTCAAAAAATAGTAGTGTTTGAATCTTTCTCAGAACCATCAAATTCAAGTTCACCTCACAAGTACTCAACAACATCCTGCCTCCTCTATACTTTCCTTTTGTCATTTTTACCGAGAAGAAATAACTTGCCTAGGCCTTTTTTCCAAGTTAGCCTCATCCCTAACCCTAGGGAATATTCTTGGCCTAACTTTGTGCTCGCTTGTTCCCTCACATTCCACATCTTTGGGAGTAGGTTTACACTTGTCCTCGTGGAAAATATTTACTTTGGTGGTTTTAATCCCTTTTCACTCTCCCATGGAATAATGATTTACTCTTTATAACTTGATTCTCTAATCATTTTTTTTCTAGTTAAATGATATAAATTAAAAATATTATTTACAAAAATATTCATCATCATCATCAACTTTTTTGATGATATAATTTTTCACATAAGTCTTAAATTTCCATATTTCACAACATCAACATAAAAAATTAAAATATTCAAATGTTTATAAATGGAGGTACATTACACAACCTTTACCTGTTCCTTTCCATACATGGGAATCCACTTACGTGGACTTTCTGAGTGGTCTCACTATAACATTTCATAAGAATGATGTTATTTGGGTCATAGTGTGTCATTTCTCTAAGATGAATCTTTTCATTCCCTTTCATAAAACTACAACTGCTGCATAAACCACCAACATATTTTTCCATCATGTGTGGCCCCATTTCAGCTTACCAAATAGTATCATTTCAAATGGTAACTCTCGCTTCCTCAATATCTTGTGTCATTCTCTATGGTCCTCGCTCGGATGCCAACTTCATTTCTTCACTGCCTTTCATCCCCAAAATGATGGCCAAACAAAGGTTCTCAACCACACTCTAGTCCACTCTCGTCACAACTACTTTGCCAAAAATAAGTAGTGGGATTCTTATTTTCACGTCATTCAACACATATTCTTCTCACCCTTCAAGGTTTGTCTTGGATTTTAGCCAAGTGCACTCTCATATTTATGACTCACTCTTGTAGCCTACGGGTCTGTATGCCAACAAAAAGAGTAGCAATCATCACATAGTTTTATCCAAAAAATTGCATAGAGGCATTCCCAAGTAGTAGAGGTGTTGCAAGAAACACATGAATGCACCAAGTAGAGGCACGATAAACAAAACACACCCTTGGTTTTTCGGCCTGACGATCAAGTGTGGGTGTCACTGGACAAAAAATGCTTCTAAAGACAACATCTTAAGGTCCACCCTTTGCATTATGGTCCATACACAATGCTCGAAAGAATTGGCGAGAAGGCTTATCACATGGACATGCCACTATAGCTCGAAATCCATGATGTGTTCAATGTCAACAAGCTCAATCTTGTTGAACCACCACTCCTTGAGGAAACAATTATGGTAGATCCACTGGTGGACAATATCCCATATTTTAAGCCTCCTCTGATCTAGGACACCATTCTGGACTCACGAACTCACAACACTCACCAACAAAAATATGTTTACTACCTTGTGGGTTGTAAGGGATAGACACCTGCGTAAGCCAAGTGGATGTCTCCAGCAACATTGCAAAATTATTTCCCTCACTTTTTGGTGGAAGCATGGATCCTTCCAGATCTAAGCAGGGAGGAATTGGGCCACCGGAGAGGGCACCCATTTTCCTTCACTAGTCAACATGAGGATGTATAGAAGTTCATCAGTAAATTCCATTGTAAACTTCCCTCGCCATACCAATTGAGAAGGGATTTTCCTAATAAATAATTAGCATGTTAGTTATGTCATCCTGTTAATTAATAAAAATCCCTTGTCAATCTAGTGAGACAAGGGGGATCCATAATTTTTGTTGGAATGTTAGTTATGTCAGTCAGTAATAATTGTAAACAACACTTGTCAGTGTCACCGCACAAAGCATTCCAGAAATAAAGCAAGAAGTCTGTTGTTGTTGTTTTAAAAACAAAAATTTCCCATTCTAATAAAAGGGCATCTTCTTTGTTGAATTAATTTGATGGTTGTTATCCTTCTCATTCCCAACGTTCTCTCTTTCATATTTTTCGTATTTGTATTGTGCAACGTTTAGTTTTTTATTTCTATTATGTTGTTGCATTTTGTTTTAGCATATAGAATTGTGGATCAATGAATTTATAAGTCCAAGCAATAAACATTTATTTCACAATTTAAATTATATATATATATATATAT
>JASDQU010103502.1:9112-22976 GCA_032191745.1 Picea mariana | reverse complement strand
ACACACACACACACACACACACACACACACATTTAACATAAACTGGACATTTATATTATAAGGAGTTGTGCCGAAGAAAACAACAGTAAAAAAGGTTTACAAAAAGAGGTTCCCATCCTCATAATAAATCTAATACTAAAACAACAAAGAACAAAAACCTTCCTAGATTGCTACTTTTCTCTTCATATCTAATTACGTCATTATAAAACTTCCCTAAACAACACAAATATTTTTAATACATATACTACTTGGAAGATGAAGAGTCTTGTAGTTTTGGAGATCTAGAGACATGGAATTTCCCTTCCTTTGTTTCCACAAGAGCAGTTCCTCAATTGTTGTTTCCTATTCCACAATCATTGCTATCGTCTTGACGAAGAATTCCACCTTGATAGATGGAAACAAAGGACAAAGGATGAGAATTGATCTTAGATGTCAATTGTCGAATGACCATTTCCATAACATCCATACTTTGGGAAAGGGCATCCAAGGTGAACTTAGATTATTGAGTTTTATAAATGCATAGATTGGCTAGCTCTTTTTCGAAATCCCCAAATTTGATTGAAAGGTGGTGTGGGGATGAGCTATTTTCCTGAGAGATTTCTTCGTGACTCCAGAGGAAATCCTTGAAGTCACTTCTGAATGGTTTGATATCTAGATTCTGGAAACAAAAAATATGAATTTTTTGGTACCCCAAATTGCACCAAATATAACCCCAAAAAACTTCAAGAGGAACGCCTATGTTGAGGGAAATTCAGGTGGAATAAAACATAAATCTTACAAAAGTTGAAATAAAATAGACGAAAATATGCAAGGGGATGGGAAGGGACAACCAAATTTTCAGTCTGAAGAGGAATGATGTTGAAGTAAACCACCTCAGGATTAAATAGACTCCATAGAATGTTGACACTTAATGTAAAATCCAAGAAATCCCCATGTAGAGACACAAAAATCCATTGAGAACCCTCCTCTTCATCAAAGTTTCCACTATAATAAATCCTCCTTGGCTGCAAAGTATCCAACACATGATCCATCTCTCTTCCTAGAAAACAAGTTCGCCACACACATAATTGAATGCTCACACAAATTATTTTAATCCTTGATTCTTTGAGAGGAGAGTTGCTTAAACCAATGCTGCCCTCCATTCCACATGTTCATGTGCAAAAAAATAAAAGAGGAGTGGGAACATTAGGGAATGTAATGAAACCCCCTTACTCCATTCACTATGATTTCCCCTTATGTCAACCTTCTTTGGCCCATTGATAATCAATGGTATTCTAATCTCTTTTGACATGATGAATCCTAAAATCAATAAAACTTGTTCTTGGATATATAACGCGATAAATTATTCCATTAAAGAGGCTGCTTCCAGATTGATTTCTTTTCATGATCGCTCAGACCACCAACATGGAGTCTCCAAATACAACTATTTTGGCGATGTTCTGATCCTTATCTATGTTCAAGAACTTAAGTAAATCATAGGCTTCAACTATATTATGTGAATCTGTCCCCAGCCCCCACTTGTAAAAGTGACAATATTCCCTCGAGAATCATGGACACTCCCACCCACAGCTACCAACCTAGTACAAAAATACATAAATTATAAAACAACAAATTAATAAAATCCAAAATATATATATATAGAAATAATTAAAATCAAAATACTAATATTTAACTATTTGAAATATCACATTATCATTTTCATGAAAACAAGAGAAAACTAAAATTATGAGACATGTTAGAATAATTTATAGAAACTACATTTTTTCTTATTTTCTAGTTGACTATTTTATTTGGGAGAGAAATGACACTTTTCTAAAATTATAATATTTATTTTTGAGATAAAAATATATATAAAAAGTTAATTTTATTTTTAAAAAATATATTTTAATCTTAATAAACATAAAAAGTAAAAAATATTATTTTTTTGTAAACATGTTATAATTAAAAATATTTAAAAAGTTAATATAAATTATAAAATAACGATCATATCCTAATTTTATTTAGCATAAAACATTGAAAATTATCCTTAAACATGCTACAATTAAAAATGTTACACAAGTTGCCCGCAGGGGTGTAGACCGATTGGCAATTGCCGTGTAAATGGAAGGAACTATGTAAAATGAGGTATCAAGGTCGATTCTCACCCCGATTTACTCGGAGAGCGTGCTTGCGGGCTGTGCGTTTCTCCCTAAGGGTTATAAGGCAGCCGGCAGGATTCGACCCCGTGTCACGCGAGTACGATACTGCCGTTACTGATTCCCCTAGTAAAAAAAAAAAAAAAATGTTACACAAGTTAACATGGATTAGGAAACAACAATACATGGATTAGGAAACTCCAACAATATCCTAAGAGGGACAATTTAGGTAGAAGCTCTAGTAGAAATTACACTCAATTAGTTGTCTCGTGTTTACTCAAATTCAATATTTTATTTTCAATTATTTATCACAAAATTAAAATTTATTATTTATAATAAAATTAAGATTTATTGTCCAAAACTTATTTGTAACATGTTAAATTGAAGATTTTGAAGTATAAAAGAATCCAGATTTATTTTATTGTAACAATAAAAGGAAACTTTTTTTTTAATATTGTATTTTAAGATTATGTTATTAATACAACTATATAAAATTTATTTATTTATTTTAAATTAATGTTATTTTATTTTATTTATATAATGATATAGAATTTATGTAATATGTTTTTATATATTTATATTAAATATTTGTAATATAAAAATAAAAAATGTATTTGGTGTATTTTTGTAATTTAATATTAACATATATTTATTCTAACTTAATAATGAAATTGAAATGGAATAAAAGAAAAATAAATTAAAACACAAAATTTTATTATATTTGTTTTATTGTAGTAGTTAATGACATCTTTTTCTAAACTTTACAATAAAAATAGACTTTTAGTTATAAATTTGAATTCAAGATTTTAATCATTTTGATATATCTATAAGCATTATCGAATATATACATCCAACCCATGTTGTAGAGAGCATTGGAATTATCTCATTACAAAGAAGAACTTTTTTTACATAAAATATGTTTAGTGTGTGTTTTAAATTATGTATCAAACACATTTTGGTTATTTTATATGTTCATGTACATAAAATATGCTTGTACACTCCATTTCTGAAATAAACTATTTTTATGTGGAATTTATAGTCTGACCCAATCTCTCTAGCTATTAATTTTATTTTGGAAAGAAAATATTATTGTATGTAAAATTTTATTTTGGAAAGAAAATATTATTGAATCTAAAATGATCTTTTTATTACATCAAAGGTTTTCTAATAAATATATATTAAAAAAATTTAATATTATTTTATAAACCTAAAACTATATAATATTTTTTTTCAAAACATGTCATGTGAGTCTTAAATGATTTTTTCAAATCCTTAAACCTATTGAAATAAAATATTGAAAGAAAACATAAAACTACTAGAATTATGCATGGTGAAAATTCTCCTTGAATGGAACCACTTGTTAATATAACTTACAAAAAAACACCAATGAAACACCCATGAAAGCTTCCTTCTCCACTCCCACACATGTCCTTCCTATTCTCCTTCACCTCCACTCACCTTCCCATAATTCCCCTTTCTCCCACCTCACCCATAACCCATCCTTAATCATGAATCCCCAAACTTCTTTCCCTCCTTATTCCCTTTATCCTAATCCCATAGAAACCATTCCATGCCACCTCCACTATCCACTCCCTACTCCCACACATTACCTTCTTCCTCTTCTTCATCCCCCTTCACCTTCTCATACTCCTTCATTGTCGCAAATCAGTCCAACCTATGCCACACTCCCATCCTCCTCCCGCAACATACCCATCCATATTAACCTACTAAATAGCCTTATCTTGATCCCCCAAGAACCACTCCTATCCTACTCCAAATCCACTCAACCTAATCCACCTTCCATTCTATTTGATGCACTCTACTCCCTGTCCCATAACACCCCCATACTTCTCCTCCTCCTTGTCCTCCTCCTTTGACTTCACCTTCTCAACCTAATACTAATACCCCATTGCATCGTCTCCTCTTACTCTACACTTTTCATCCACAGTGCATCACACTACCCAATCCTCTGCCCTACCTCATCCTCATCATTTACATGCTCCTACACCCATCCTTCTTTCACTCCTTCACCTGATTTCATACTTTCATACTCCTATACTCTCCAACATTTCGTCAACCTCCCCTTAACTTCCTCTACACTACCTTGTTTTATTTTACTCTTAAGTTCCCTCTTTATCCCCCCCAACCTTTCACCTTCTCCATTCCCTTCTATGTCACCCACCCTTCTTCTCTCCTTCACCACAATTCATTTCCTACTAATAGGACACTCTCCTTTCTCCCACTGACTTTCCCCACACTCCTAGTCTCCTCTACAAACATCCCCACCCCTCTTCCCATAATCCTTACCTTTATACTACTCCTCACCTCTTATTTATACCATAATCCCTTCACCCCACCATCCTCCACCCTCCCTTTATCCTCCTACATTCTCCCTAAACCCCCTCAAGACTATGCCAACTCTACAAACCATAAATCCTCCTCCTCTCGCTCCTCCCCCACCCAATACTATGCCCACGATACATCACCTATTTCCTCCTCCTTCTTCTCCTCCCCAACCCATTCCTATGTTTCCCCACCTCACCTCTTCATGCTCTCTAGATATAAACCACTTCAAATATCCCTACCCTACCCCCTTCCCCACTATGCCATATTCCCTTCTTCACCTCATCCTTCTTCCCCACTATGGAACTTCCCCAAATCCTCTTGAACACCCTTTTTCTCCTCCACCAACACCCCCACCCTTATTCCCATCCTCTTCTTACTTACCCTACTTATGAAAAATCCTCTCCTCACCTCCTCCCCCAATCCCTTCCTTTTATCTCTCCCCCACACACCCTCCTCCTCTTTTTCCTTGACTAATATCTACTAATACCTTGCCTTGTATTTGTTAAATTTGGCAGGAACGACAATCATTCTCCAATGAGAGGCCATATGGGCCACCGTGAGGCTAGCCACGAAGATTTGGAGAATCAACCAATCTTGTGAGGTATTGACAAAAGCCAGGGGGAACATACAACCTCTGTGATTCAAACCAAAAGTCATGACGAACAAGGTTCTATGTGAGTCTAATGGAAAAGTTAGGGAGAACCTACAACCTCTGTGAGCATAGACAGTCTAGTGAAAAATTTAGGGGGGATGTACAACCTCTGTGAGCATAGACATACTAGTGCAAAAGTCAGGGGGAACATACAACCTCTGTGAGCCTAGTCAAACCTTGTGAGCCATAAGCAAAATTTAGGGCATCTAGCAAAACTTAGGTTGAATATAAAATTTCTATGAGATAGAAACAAACAATGTTCCTAATATTGCAAATGATATAAATGTATTGATCTAGTGCATTGGAACGTGTAACATTATCCACCATGAAGAGAATTTTGAATTGCCTTTTAAAGAGTTGAGTTGTAACTGAAGTCTCAAATCTAGTTCTATTTTTAAACTAAAGTGTAATGTTGATTTGTAACTAAAGTCTCAAGTCAAGTTCTATTTTTGAACTAAAGTGTAATGTTGAGTTGTAACTGAAGTCTCAAGTCTTGTTCTATTTTTGAACTAAAGTGTAATGTTGAGTTGTAACTGAAGTCTCAAGTCTAGTTCTATTTTTGAACTAAAGTACAATGTTGAGTTGTAACTGAGGTCTCAAGTCTAGTTCTATTTTTGAACTAAAGCATACCAATCTGAAGTCTATTTCTATTTTCGAACTAAAGTGTAATGCTGAGTTGTAACTGAGGTCTCAAGTCTAGTTCTATTTTCGAACTAAAGCATACTAGTCTCAAGTCTAGTTCTAAGTTAGAACTAAAGTATGAAACTGAGTTATGATAAACTCATGCAAATAGGTTACTATTTCGAGTCTCTCTTCCTCTCCTCTTCAGCCTATATTAGCAAAGGTTGACCCCTCTCTTCAAGACAGTTTTGACATCCAGGTTAAGGGTGAAGCAATAGAGGCACATATTAGTGATAAAGAGGCATCATACTAAAACAACATATCAGTGTTGTATATTAACAATAGAGGCAGCATATCAAAGGTGTATTTCAGCAAGGTATATTAGGTCTTTGTCAGGTCAGAGTCATCTTGGCAAGCTCTTTAAGAGAAGAACATTCATGGTGGATATTTGTAAATGATCAATAATTATTAATGCAATAAAGGAATATCGTTTGTTGGGGTTTTTCTCCTTGTACAGTGTTTCCCGACGGTATATGTGTTGTTGATGTGCATGCTTACTTATATACACAGTTATCACTATTCGGTTATGATTTGGTATTGTTGAAGTGTATTAAGTTGGAATCAAAGTGTTGAAGAAAATAAAAGAATTAATCTGCATAAGAAATCAAGCTCATAATTTAACATGGTATCAGATATTAGGGTGTGTTAAAACGTGTTGAAGTGCAGCAACAGGTACACACAGATCCAAGCTAGCTTGATTAAGTTTTCAGTGTGAGGTCCATGGCATCCTCCATTTCAGTTAGGTCCAACGATAGGCTCGAAGGAGCTACCAAATTCAATTTGTGGAAGCTCTGGATAACAAATATATTGCAAGAGCATGATCTTAAGCAGTATGTGACCACAGTGGTGGAGGTACCCCCGAATAATGCAGGAAGAGTGGTCTTCAGAAAGAGTCAAGAAAAGGCCAAGCGAATCATCTTTGACTCAGTCAAAGACAATATAATGCCTACAATGACTTCATTAATGACTTCCAAGGATTGTGTGGATACCTTGGTGAATTTGTATGAGAAACAAGCTCCAAGTCAGAAGAGTACACTTAAGAACAATCTTAAGTACTTGAATATGGAGAAAGGTGATTCAGTGGCATATTTCTATTCCAGGATAGCCTAGATCAAAGATCATCTTCTGGTCATAGGGGTGACAGTGGATGATGATGATTTAGTGCAGGCCATTTTTTACGGTATTCCTTCTTCATGGGAGACCTTATTATCTAATGTAAGTGGGAGATATATTCAGCCCACATTTGAGAGGTTATGGCATGATTTCTTCCAAGAGGAGAGTCACACAACTATGAGGAGCGAGCCAACAAAAGAAGAGCACTCAAATTTAGCATCAAGATTCAAGGGAAAGAAGAAAGGAACTTTCCAAAAAGGCTCTCAGAGGAACCCAAACACTAAAGGTACATTCAAAGGAAAGAATATTGATACATCTAAGATTAAATTCTTTAGTTGTAATAAGTTGGGTCATTTTTCTAAAGATTTTCGGTTTAGAAAGAAATATCCAAGGAAAGGGAAACATCATGCCTCAACTGACGAGGATGATGAATCCAAAAGAAATAAGAAAAGTCCTTCTAATGATAAATAAAATAGAAAATAATATTATGTGGTTTCTGCCTTATCCAGTTTAGTTTTCACGGGGTCGAAAACATGGTTAGTAGACAATGGTCCATCAAAGCACATGAGAGGGTACAAGGAGATCCTCTCAGATTTTGAGAAAAAATGTTTTGTATAGCAGGTTGAGCTTGGGGATGTTATATTTTACAAGATAGAGGGAGTAGGCTATATCTACTTTAGATTGGAATATGGGGCTAGACTTCATATTGATGAAGTATTATATGTTCCAGGGCTCAAGAAGAATATACTATGAGTTGCAACCCTTGAGAACAAGATGTTTAAGGAAAAGAAGGCATTACTATGGGCTAAATGTAGCCACTTAAGTACAACATAACCCATTGGAACTCACATTGGAGGACTGTACGTCGTGGCAAGACAGTCAATTCAGGCATTGGCTCAAGATGTGACTAGATCTAACGAGTTGTGGCACATAAGACTTGGACATCTTGATTACAAATCTCTTCCAGATCTACAGAAAATGGTATGTGACATGCCCTCTATTTCCCTTAGTAAAAATGAAATTTGTAAGGGATGCATGCTAGGTAAAAATATAAAGAAATCATTTCCTAGTAGTGACAACAGAGCTTAGGGTATATTAGATCTAGTTCATTCTGATGTATGTGGTCCCATGTCATCTCCCTCACTCAGTGTTTGTTTGTATTATGTCATTTTTATTGATGATTAATCAAGAAAATGTTGGATATATTTTATTAAAGGTAAAAGTGACACATTTGATAAATTCAAAGAGTATAAAGCCTTTATTGAAAAGTAGATAGGGAAACACATCAGAATCCTTAGAACAAACAATGAAGGAGAGTTTGAATCTCTCCAGTTTGAGGATTTATGCAAGTCAGCAGAAATCAAGAGACATTTGACCATGCCATATAACCCTTATCAAAATGGTGTTGTTGAGAGGAAAAACAAGTCTATTTGTGAGGCAGCAAAAGCAATGATGTTTGACCAGGATCTGTCAAATTCTTTATGGCTAGAAGCTACCTCCACTATCGTGTATATTCAGAACAGGTGTCCACATGCTATCTGGAAGGATAAGACTCTTGAATAGGTCTTGTCAGGGATCAAACCTGAAGTAGGGAATCTAAGGATATTTGGGTGTCCTGTGTATATTCATGTCCCTAAGGAAAAAAGGACAAAGATGGAACCCTCAGGAAAGAAAGGGGTTTTTTTGGGGGTACAATGATAACTCCAAGGCTTACATGATTTATGTACCAGTTCATAGGCAAATCGAGGTAAGCAGAGATGTGACTTTCCATGAGGAATCTACATTTAAGAAATCCAGAGAGATTCAACAGGAATAATAAGTAGTTCATCCAACTTCACCCTCTTCTAAAAATGAAGAGTCAGATGATCAGAGGGAGGAACCTCATGAAGGGCCAAGTAATGAGCCTCTAGAACCTACTAAAGTGTTATAAATAAATCTTGAAGAAAATCCATCCAAAAGGAAGACAGGGTGGCTTAAAGAGATAATGCATGAAGCATAAAGGATAGCTGCTCCCAAAGAAACTTTCAGGGAAAGGAAGATCCCTCATAGGTTTGGAGGCTATGTTGCACTGATGATCAACATTAGTGATGTTGAACCTTCTTCATTTGAAGAAGAAGATAAATTACAAGTATGCAAGGATGCCATGCTTGAGTAATACAGGTCTATTATAAAGAACAATGTTTGGGACATTATGCTGAGGCCAAAAGACAAATCAATGGTTTCTTCCAAATGGATCTATAAGATCAAACATGTAGCTGATGGAAGTGTGGAAAAGTTCAAGTCAAGATTTGTAGCCAGAGGCTTCACTTATAAAGAAGGAATCGACTATAGACAGACTTTTTCCCCTGTAGCCAAGTATACCTCCATTCAAACTATTATTTCTCTAGCTCCCATTCTTAGTCGGAAGATACATCATATAAATGTAAAAACAAAATTATTGAATGGAAAGATTGAACATGAGGTCTTTGTGTAATGATCAGATGGTTTTATACTGCATAACAAAGGCACTCATGTATGCAAGCTAAGGAAGGACTTGTATGGTTTTAAGGAGGCTCCCAGAGTTTGGTATGATAGGACTGATAGCTTTCTAAAAATCCTGGGATTTCAAAAAAGTGATGTTGATCCAAATATGTACTTCAAGGTAAGAGGTAACCAACCTGTTATACTAATCATGTATGTTGATGATCTCTTTCTAACAGGAGATGAAGGGCTAATAGCATGGTGTAAGAGAAAGATCACCTCAAAATTAAAGATGAAAGACTTAGGATTGATGCATTACTTCCTAGGATTGGAAGTATGGAAAAGACAAGGCGAGATATTTCTAGCACAAGAAAAATACACATTGGATGTACTAAAGAGGTTTGGTATGATGGATTTCAAATCCATTTCAACTACGATGATTACCAACATGAGGAAGATGCATGATTCTGATACATGTTCATATTTGGTGGATCCCACCATGTATAGGCAGTTGATTGGATCATTGATGTACATGATCCACACTAGGCCAGATATATGCTATGCAGTGATTGCAATGAGTCAGTTCATGACTAAACTGAGACAGAGACATTGGGTGGTAGAAAAGCACATCTTGATATCTCTCAGAGGGACCATTACTTATGGTCTGAGATATACATCCAGTGGTGGTTTATTTCTACATGGGTATGTAGATGTTGACTAGGCAGGAAGCCTAGTGGATCGGAAGAGTACTTCCAGATACTACTTTAGTTTAGGATCCACTATGATCTTTTGGGAATGCCGGAAGCAAGGATCCATTGCACAAAGTACAATAGAGGTTGAGTACATTACAACAAGTGATGCTAGCGAGGAAGCCATATGGGTCAGAAAATTAGTTTCTGGGTTGTTTGGTGACAAGCTCGAGACGATGGTGGTTCACTGTGATAATCAAGGTTGCATAAAATTGATCGAGAACCCAATATTTCATGACAGGTCAAAACATATTGACAGGAGGTACCACTACATCTGAGATTTGGTCCAAAGGAAAACTGTAAAGTTACAGTACATAGCCACGAGCAAGCAGGTAACTGATATCCTGATCAAGCCTCTGACCTTGAGATAGTTTTTGCAGCTCAGAGGCAAGCTTGGTGTGGATGAGAATGACTCCCTCGTTGAGAGGGAGTGTTAAATTTGGCAGCATGGACAATAATTCTCCAGTGAGAGGTCATATGGGCCACCCTAAGGCTAGCCAAGGAGATTTGGAGAATCAACCAGTCTTGTGAGGTATTGACAAAAGCCAAGGGGAATGTACAACCTCAATGACTCAAACCAAAAGTCAGAATCAATGAGATTTTATTTGAGTCTAATGAAAAATTCAAGGGAATGTACAAACTCTGTGAGCATAGACATTCTAGTGCAAAAGTTAGGGGGAACGTACAACCTCTGTGAGCAGAGACTGACTAGTGTAAAAGTCAGGGGGAACATACAACCTCTATGAGCCTAGTTAAACCTTGCGAGCCATGAGAAAAAGTCAAGGCATCTAGCAAAAGTTAGGTTGAATAAAAAATTATTATGAGCTAGAAACAAATGATATTCCTCATATTGCAAATGATATAAATGTATTGATCTAGTGCATTGACATGTGTAAGATTACCCACCATGAAGAGAATTTTGAATTTCCTTGTAAAGAGTTGAGTTGTAACTCAATTCTTAAGTCTAGTTATATTTTTGAACTAAAGTGTAATGTTGAGTTGTAACTGAAGTCTCAAGTATAGTTCTATTTTTGAACTAAAGTGTAATTTTGAGTTGTAACTAAAGTCTCAAGTCTAGTTGTACTTTTCAACTAAAGTGTAATGTTGAGTTGTAACTGAAGTCTCAATTCTAGTTCTATTTTTGAACTAAAGTGTAATGTTGATTTGTAACTGAGGTCTCAAGTATAGTTCTATTTTCGAACTAACGCATACTAGTCTCAAGTCTAGTTCTATTTTTGAACTAAAGTGTAATGTTGATTTGTAACTGAGGTCTCAAGTCTAGTTCTATTTTCGAACTAAAGAATACGAGTCTCAAGTCTAGTCCTAAGTTCGAACTAATGTATGAAGTTGAGTTATGATTAACTCATGCAAATAGGTTACTATTTCGAGTCTCTCTTATTTTCCTCTTCAGCCTATATAAGCAGAGGCCGACCCCTCTCTTCAACATAGTTTTGATATGCAAGTTAAGGGTGAAGAAATAGCATATCGGTGATAATGAAGCAACATATCAGTGTTGTATATAAACAATAAAGGCAACATATCAGAGGTGTATTTTAGCAAGGTCTCTTAGGTCTTTGTCAGGTCAGAGTCATCTTAGAAAGCTCTTTAAGAGCAGAACATTCATGGTGGATATTTGTAAGCGATCATACATTATTAATGTAATAAAGGAATATCATTTGCTGGGGTTTTTCTCCCTATACAGGGTTTCCTGAGGGTATATGTGTTGTTTATGTGCATTCTTACTTATCTACATAGTTATTGTTATTTGGTTATGATTTGGTATTGTTGAAGTGTATTAAGTTGGAATCAAAGTGTTGAAGAAAATAAAATAATTAATCCGCATAAGAAATCAAGCTCATAATTTAATAGTATCCTCCTACTCTATCATCACCACCCACTTCATATGTTCCTATCCCATCCTCCTCCATTTCCCATTCCCAAAAATTCTCTTCTTCCCTTCTTTCATCCTCCTTCAACTTCTCCTACTCCCCATCTCTCCCTCCTTCCCTAAGAACCTCATCCTTATTCCCATCGTCCTTCCCATTATCATACTCTTCCACACAAAATCATCATTTACTTGCTCCCAACACAATATTTATTTCACTCCTTCAACCCACTTCATATTTTCCTACTCCCCTTCTCTCCCACATATCCTCAACCTATGATTCACATCCTCTACACTTTCCAATTTATTTTCCTCTTCCATACTCTCCTTCTCCCCCCAACCCTTCATCTTATCCCTTTCCTAGTATGACACCCACCTTTCTCCCATCCTTCACCAATGTTAATTTCCTACTACTCCCCAACTCTCCCACCTCCCACTGGCCTACCTCACACTCTTAATCTCCTGTAAAAACATCCCAAACCCTCTTCTCATATTCCCTATCATTATACTACTTCCCCCACACCACTCCCCAACCATTCCTTCTCTCTTCCATCATCCACCATCCCTCTGCCCCCCTCCATTCTCCCAAAACCCCTCAAAAATATCCCAACTCTACCACCCACTTCTCCTCCTCCTCACCCCCCCCCACCCCCCATATAACCTCTTTTCTCCTCCTCCCTGATCCAATCCCATGGATTCCAAACCTCTCCTCTTTATACACTCTTTGTACAAACCACTTCAAATATCCCTTTCCTACCCTACATGTACCCTTATTCACTTTATTATACTCCCCCACTTTGGCACTTCACCATATCCTCTTGGACACTCATGTTCTCCTCCTCTAGAGCCCCCACCCCTATTTCCCTCCTCTTTCCACTTACCCTAATACCAAACACTAATCTACTCACCTCCTCCTACTCCCCAAATCCCTTCCTCTTCCCTATCATCCACACCCCTTCACTCCACCCTCCTTCATACTCCAAACCCTCCTCCTCCTCCTCCAACAACACCACTCTCTACTACTTCATTGCATTTTTTCCTCCTTCTCTATCCTCACCACCCAATTTCCATATTCCTATCCCATCCTCCTTCCTTCCCCACTCCCACTCCCTCTCTTATTCCCCTACTTCATCCTCCTTCACCTTCTGTTACTCCCTACTCCAATGCCCCAACTAGTATTCCCCTCATTCTTCCTTTTTATCATTATACTATCACACACAAAATCATAAAATAATCCTAATCCTTCAACCACTCCTCCACATCCCCCAAATCCTCCTCTAAAATCACTGACCCATTACTCCTTCACACCCCCTCACCTACTCCATCCCTCACCCGACTCGCTCCTACTACTTCCTTGTCTTGTTTTCTTCTACTCTCTCCCGTCCATGAACTCTACAGGTACATAATGGTGTATGAAAGCTAATTATGGTCTCTCATGACATGTTTGTGGAAACAAAAAGATGGAAAAACACAAATATGATAACTTGGAGAGATTATCCAAGGTACTTTTACAATGAATTTTAATATGGTGTAAAAATGTGAAATGTAGAAAATTGAATTAGATTTTTGAATAAATAATTTTTATTTATATAATTTGTGTATAACTATGTGAAATTTGAGTTTTTATAATAGTGATATGTTATTTTCCAATAAAAATATAATGCATATGTTTTTGTTAGTGCAATGGTTGAGTACCTTAACAATGGAATTTCCTTAAAGTTTTTTCATAATTCTAGAGAGCACATAGTTTTAGTGTGGGGTATTTTTGAAAAAATTATAATATTTAAAATTATAAAAATCATTATAACCTTGAAATTACCAGGCCTAGGGTCTTAACATTATA
>JASDQU010103501.1:361846-375937 GCA_032191745.1 Picea mariana | reverse complement strand
GTATTGGCTAAACTATTGAGGAATCATGGAAGAAACCATTTTGCAGAATAAAGATACTATTAAAAAAATGTCAAATCAAAATTTAAGAAAAAAATGTGGTGTGATAAAGAGTTAGAGGAAAAAAGAAAATTAAGGTATTATAAAGATGTAATCAACCCTAATCTAGAAGATCAAAATTATCTATTTGTTTTTCCAAGTGTAAAGAAAAAAAAAAACATTGCTAAGATAAGAACAAATTCTCACGAGCTCCATAGTGAAACTAGGAGTTGGTCAATTCCTAAAATGCCATGGGATGAAAGAGTGTGTCACCTTGGTGACACTAAGAAGGTTTATAGTTCAAGTTAAATTTAAGAATAATCTATACTGTGATAAAGAGTTAGAAGATAAGATCAAATTAAGATTTTATAAGTAGGTGGTTTACTTTAATTTTGAAAAGCAAAAGTATCTCTCTATTTTGACTTGCATTTAAAAAAGAATCAATATTACTAAAATAAGAATTAATTCTTATAGGTTATATTATGAGACTTGGAGTTGGACAATCCCCAAAACACTTTGGCATGAAAGAATATGTCACCTGTGTGCCACCAATAGAGTTGAAGATGAAAACCACCCTACATATACCCAAATAAGATCTTAATTTCAAAATGCATGTCATAACACCAACCTTCCTAACCTTCTAAATCATCAGAACTATGGTGACCTTGAAAAACTTTTCCTAATGTTTTTGGAGCATCCACATAACATTATAAAGGAATCCAAGTAATCTCTTACCTTTCTTGAAGTTCCCTTCATCTTATTCATATCTATCAACATATCATTTATTATTACTTGTATTTGTTAAAACATAAAAGAAAAATAAAATAAAGGGCTTATAATTGAAATGCATAATATCATTTTATAGCTTAATTTGAGTGTTATTAGTGAAACTATAATTCTCTATGTAATATATAGAAAATGTTAAAATTTATAAACTCGAGTGAAACTAGGACCTTGTTTCCAAACATGAAACCAAACCTAGCAAACACCGGCCCAGATGCATCTATAATTAGCCTCGTTGGAGAAAGACCAAAAACCAACTAGGCAAGGGGAATTTCTTAAAGGTCAATACAGACCAGCCAGCTTGTCGAGCCAGACTGCCAGCCTGAAACCATACTTCAATGAAGATACATAACATCACCAAATTCTGAATCCCCTCGAACCATGCCCCCAATAACTCGATGGATAGGGACACAGACCAGCTAAAGTAAAGAATAATACGCTCTTTTGGGTACTATCAAGTAAGAAGAAATGATGTTACGACATATAAAACAGATCGTGGAATATAGGATACGCTCCTCCCGAACACCAGGCAAGCGATATGATCAAACCTAATGGAAAGGTATAAATAAAAGCAAGCTGAAGGTGAAAAACCTACATATAAAACAGATCCTGATAGGCCAAAGGTTTTAGGAAGAAAAGACCGTTTAGAATCAGTGACTTGAGAAACAGAATGTTTTGACAGTATATTTCATCATGGACTATTTTATACCCCTTGACCCTGTAAATCATCAATTTTATTTAAACTTGTATTTGTCTTTGGTTTTTTAAAATAATTATACATGAAATGTAAATATGAAATAAAATCAAAAGTTTTGAAGGTAATTGATATGGTATCCTTAATTTTTTAAAATAAAAAATGACTATATAAACTACATTCAGTCTTGTAGTTGTGCTAATATATACCACTAACAATAGCTTAAAAAAAAAAAATTAATTAATTCATACGCTAATTAGTTATCCTTCCATGATGACAGCTCATGCTTCCACAAAACACATTTCAGTAACACTATGTGGGCATTTGGAATCGGCAGACTGGACACGTATTGCCAAACCCTAGCCATGTTAAAATGCATGTGGGGTGGTAGATGTGGCCGCACTGGAGTTGAGATGCCTCCTCACCCAATTCAAAATCGTCACGGCATACTGTGCAGGATGAAGTGACAGTATTATTATTTATACGATGTTCCGAAATCCTAATGGTAGGAGGCAATGCTGGACTGGGGTCTCTGTCATGATACAGGTCTCTGCCTCTCTCCAGAAGAGGTAGTAGCTCAGGATTAGTTTCTGGAAGGGTTTCAATAAGAAGCATTAGTAGCTCACGATTAGTTTCTCGCCGGGCTTCGATAAGAGCGTGTAGTTCACGACGAGTTTCTCGCCAGGTTTCAATAACAGCGTGTAGCCTTGTCGCCAACTCATAACGTGGACGTAATAATTCTTCCATGTGATTATCAAAGCCATCCCCTTCCATTTCGATATGTCAGAAATAAAATGGATGGCCACAGCAAATCGTATTAGATTGGCGATCACGCAATTTACCTGAAATCTTTTATTGATGAATTGAAAATGGAAAACAACAGAAGATGCGTACACCTTTGTACCAGTGGTAAAATGAGGCCCGATGAAAGAAGCAACGCAAGATGCGCTCTTTTTATACAATAGAGTCGTTTTAGAGCCAGCTTGTTGTAGATGCCTTTACTTTTAAACTAGTGCTATTACAATAGTCATTATAGTGATGGCCATGTAAGATTTATTAAGAACCGACAAATTGATTTGCATAACCATGAAGTTTGAAAAGTCCCGAATAAAATTATAAAATATAAATAAAGGGTATCATAATAAATATATAAAAATATTATAATATAAATAACTGTTGATTTATTTTAATCTCTCAAATTTTATTATTCAAAATTATATTTTTGTATTTTTAATCTGTTCAATGTTTATGAAATCTATAAATGAACTCATCCAATTAAAAGTAATGTCAATCTTTCTTCTTTCTTTTTATAATTCAGTTTATCATTTTCCATTTAACATATGTTTTATGGTCAATTTTTTTTTATGGAAAAGTTAACTGACTTTAACTTTTTGGTGGTTCAATATATTATTATCTCATTGTGTAGGTTTCCACAATGATTCATAATAAACTTGAACTTTCTTGAAATAAATTGTGTACTAAGTAATACTCTACTCATCGCTAGGGACCAATGAAGCCACTAGGGACCAATGAAGCCACTAAGGTTATTCAGACAGACACTGAATGCCTAACCTTCCCCTCCATCTTCATCATAATCGTTTGTCGTATGTCCGCTATGACATAATTAACTACACCTCTTAATCCTCCTTCGTCCACCACTCGACCTTTTCATATTCCTTGCCCATACACGAACATCCCTTCCAAGGTTCCCAAGCTTCCATTATGATGGAATGTTGTTAACCTACATGGGAAAGAAAGTCATCATTATAGCATCATCAATGACCTGGCTCAGTCTCCTAGTGTCATGACATCGCTCAAGGTCCTTTAGACATGCCCAAGGATTTTATTTCCACTCTTGGCATTGTTCATCCCTCACATCATCGTATGATCACCTTTTATAGTGACCAACCCAAACCTTTCTAATTGCCACACTCCGCCACTTTCCAAATCCCTGTTACCATTATCAAATATAACATTCATTGGTGCATTATTAATGAAGGAAAAACTACATGTGTCATTTCTACTCAAGTGTGGCAACATTTATGCTCCCCCATCCTTGTTCGATCTACAACCTCCTTTCAAGCATATGATGGTCGAGCTTCCCAACCTCAAGGCGTTTACAAGAACTGACCCATGAACATGGGAGGTAAATACATTTGTGTTGATATAGAGGTCATTGATGATCCTCTAAATTATAATTTTTTGTTATGAAAAAGTTTCATGGATGAGTGTAAGATAATGATGGTCTTTCATGACGAGTTAGTGGCAATGCAAATCTAGAAAAACATCAATCTCTTAACTTGGATGGATTATTCAAGGTACTTTTACAATGAATTTGAATATGGTGTAAGAAGATGAAACGTATAAAATTGAATTATCTTTCTGAATATAAAACTTTTGTTCATAGAGATTGTGAATAACTAGCTCAAATTTGTTTTTTTTTTCTAAAAGTGGTATCTTATTTTTCCAACAAAATATAAGGATGTATTTTTGGAAATTTTTAATATTAATTTTATATTTTTTTTAAATTATCAAAGTCAACATATTCGTGAAATCACGATGTCATTTTCTCATGTAGCCTAAAAGGGTATGAAAATGATCAGAACATTTTTTTTATATGGTAGGTATTGCTCTCATCTTCTGTCACATATAACTCATTTGAGTAACGATTAAGCTGAGAAAACGTTATAGCATAAATCAAAGAGGTATGTATTCTATGATTTTGATACATGTGAAGACAAAGATAGATTAAAAATAGTAAACAATAATATATATATTTTTTAAATTATATATTTGAAATCTGCATAGCTGACTGATCTATGTCTATAATTTTGTCAACAACTGAATTTTTTATCCCATAAAAAAATAACGTCAAATACATAGATATAGAGGAGTATTCAAAAAAAATGGAGGTTTTTGTGAATTTGCACATCAAACAACTAGGTTGTTCATCCTAAACCTAACTCTGAGCCAACCAAGTTAACATACACCTTTTCAATACCGCCCAATTTTTTTTAATTCAAATAAGCACGTACACGCTATAGAGCACACATGCGCTACAAGAACGCGTGAATGATCCTCTTTGTATCTCNTATTTATCCTACATCTACCTCTCTCTCCTTCTTTTACCTCTCTCTCTACCCCCCTCTTTATTTTCCCTCTCACACTCTCTATTGCTTTATTATGCCTTGCTCTCTCTCCCTCCAACACACACTTTCTACCCTCCCTATATGTATTCCTCTCTCTCCCTGCCACACTCTAAAACACTCAATCTCTACCTACCCTCTTTTTCTTCATCTCTCTCCCTCCGACACTCTCTCACAAACACTTTCTATCCCCCCTCTATGTTTACCTGTGATATCCCCAAAAAAATAAAAATATTTTTGGAATTTAAATTTGCTAGAAATTTATTCCCTTTTTAGTAAATTCGAAATTGAAAATTTTTTGCCATTTATGGCAATTCCAAATTTTGAATTTAATAATTGTAATAAATAATTATGACTGTTGGGCAGAGATTTGATTTGTCCCAACTAGTTATNATGAGAACATAATATTTTATATTGATTGTAGGGGACAAATGGAACAACCATGTTAAATTTTAGTTGACCATGACTCCATGAGAGGGGAACATGTGGGAACTACCTCTAGGCTGATTTTTACAAGTGGAAAATCAGTGATTTGGCCATTGGCAGCCCCTGAAATTCAGGGATTTAGAAAGCTGCGAAAATTCCCAAGGGAGGGAAAAAAGGACCTAGGCAAATTGATAAATAAGCATATGTGAGGAGGGAGGACGCTGCCAAGTATGATGGGAAAGAGAATAATGATTTTTTTTCCTTGCTGTTATGAACACTAAATGAGTGTGAGGCAACAGGGATCTACTGAATGGAAGGACATTGTTGAAGAGGAGATTTCAAGTTCACCCTCATGGATTCATGGTCAGGCTAGGGGGTGAATCGGGCAAGTGATTTTGGCTACCCCATTTTACGGTTGGGAGGAACGTGGTTGTTCCCTTTGTCTACCCGCAATTTGATTCAGATATGCTATTCTATCTCTCTCTCATTAAAGGTTATGTTCTGAAATTTGTTTGCTGCCATGAATAAATTCTGGGTAATTGCTATGTTCTATAATTTGATTGCTATGAATAAATTTTGGTCGAATGTTATGGAAGGGAAAGACCTACTAAATACTTCCTCATCTTTAGCTAGGAATGGACTTGTTTTATTGAGACGAAGTGTTGTGTGAATGCTAAGGTCATTAAGTATTTTACAAGTAAGACGAGTTCTGCAGAAGATTTTACCCTCATAACAAGATAAACTACTGATTGCACTTTACTTTTGATTCATTTTGTGAAGTAAGGAAAATCTTCATTGTTTGTGTGATGTGATTAAGGTCGAACAACCCAATATCTATGTTGAACGATACTTCCTGTAGGTATTTATAGTACACAACGAGCCTCCATTAATGGACACATAAGTTTAGACTTCAAAGTAAATCCCGCCTGTAACACGAAAATTACTCTTTATTTGAGTATAGAACATACACAGTTAAAACTGCCAACAGATACACAGTATGCAATAGGGGTTCTGCACAAGTGACACTTTGAAACTGAAGTAAACTGGTTAAAACACAGTCAGGGAATAAGATACATATATATGTATAGATGTATGAAATAATTCTAAAAGGTTCAAGACTCCATTACAATAAACAAATTATAGTAAATACACTCACACACACACACACACACACACACACACACACACACATATATATATATATCAGCAAGGTATTAGTGTTGAATCAGAAATGTCCAGGTCTGGTCAACTATGTCTTAAATGTGTTGAAAATAAATGTTAAACAAGACCAATCATATGAGGAGACTTATAATCTAAAAGTAATTATAATACCAATTTTCGGTGTAATAGAGTCCTTACAACGAGTTAAAACCCCAAAAGTTCTTCAGGTCCCATTTATACCATACTAGACGGAATTTCGGACTGTGTAAACACCTGTAGCTGAATACATTCTAAACGATAGTAACGATAAATAAATTTACAAGTTGGGATGAGACTAAACAGAAGAACGATTGGGTTAAAATATCCAACACTTTTCATTATTCAATTGAAATAAAGTCCTGTATGATAATAGTTATACACAGAAGTCCGACCAAGAAGCAACTGGAGGACCTCCCCATCCCAACCATTGAAGGCAATAGAACAAAACTATTTCAAACATCTCGAAAGTCCAGGAAGAGACCGTGCCCTTGCACTGTTGAAATTCTGGGAAGGCTTACAAAGGAACTCGAATACCTCTTGCGTCGAAAGTGTTAACCGAACATTCAAGATCCATAGGTAGACAAAAAGACCTAAAGAAGTAACGTTTAATTATCAGTAAACGTAGATAAAAATGATGAAATACTAACACAATTGAGAACAGTCAGTAAGGAAATATTTTGTGATCTTACTTAACTTTTGTTCGATAGGCTGGCATATCTCTCTTGCTTCCCTTGTCGCTTTTCCCAACTGGATAGACGCCTGGATAAAGGTGGATAATGTATTTATTTGCTGATGGGTACCCTGGTATCAAAATAGGGCCTATCATTAGTGAATTATACAATCCCTAAAAACGAAGAAATCTTACAAGGAGGAGGTGTATACACAGCAAGTAACGACTCCATAACAAGGAAAAAGATAGAAATAGGCAGTAACATATATCTTTTTAAAATATGTAACCAGACCTATGCTATCATGGAATATATTGTTCATACCGAATTAGAAAACCACACATAACCACCCATAACCGAATCACATCGAGTTGTCTTATGCATTTCAAACATTACAACGATTTGTTCCCACTATTTTTAACCAAATCAGACAGAGCACGATGAGGGTATTACCCACTGCGAATAATATTGGAAGTATTGTGAAAGAATATCATGATTGGAACTAGTTAAAGCCCTACAGAGGCCTTAAGCCTCGACAATAATCAAAGGATTGAGCATAGAACTTAAACGAGGAGGTTATAAAACCCTTTCTCCCAAAACGTAAAAAAAAATGAATGGATACACCCTCCCTAATACCAAAAGGGAGGAAATAACCTGGGAGGTTATGAAAACCTTACCTGCAAAAGTAAATAGGAAACAAATGAATATACTCCCTTCAAAACCAGAAGACGAAAAATGAAGATCAATTTGAAGGAATTTCCCCTCCAAGATTTAAGGTAACTTCGGAAACAATACAGAAAAAGTCGTGAATGCATTATCTCTTATAAACATCTTACAAGTAATGCGTATTGAGACAAATACTCACCAGGGGTAAGGACTACGCCATCTGTTACAATTCAGGAGAAACTACCTTGGCAATAATCTGCGCCTCCAAGGTTGGTTCATAGGACCACCTCGCAGAACTCAACAATGACAATTGTGAAACCACTTCAACCCTAATCTATATCATGTCAAACTCGGAGTAATTGTGGAGGGCACGGAGGGCAGGTGGCCATGTGACAGTGTTAGAGATAGTATGCCATATTGGGTAAAGAGGCCAGTATTTTCCACTGGAGCTCACAGGCCACCTTTAATGAAACTGGTGGGGTCTTAGCTGCTAGACAAAGAATCATTCCTCCCACTTAATAAGTATTATGTTAAGAGTAAAACCCCTTGTTTTTCCTCGAGGTTAGCGCGAATCAACTGTCCGATCCTAGTGGTGAAATGTCCATTGGCATATGGAGGTAAGTAACTAATTCACAAAATAGCCCTAGTCCTAAGAACATTAAATTTGATCGCGACATAGTAGATAGGTTAGCTATCTGGTATTAAAATCCGACTCGATGAATCGTATGGTGGGAAACCAAGTAAAGTCACCTAGATTCAATTTTAATCAGATATACATGCGTGCAAATATTAGAAGTATTATGTTTTTGTTTCAGTAAATCATAGCAGGGTTTATGAGACCCCTTTTTTTTATATGATCCACTACACCAAGTGGTAAAGGAATTTTAAATGAGAGGGACCTCTTATGATAGGTAGAACTTAGGAATTTTTCCCCTTCAAGAACCTTTTTACAAACAGAATTTGAACCAATTCCTTTAACAAGTTTATACATCCTGGAAATAGCAAACAAAACAATATTTTTTTTTGTTGTGTGATAATGAGGTTCATTTCATATGGTATCAGAGAAAAAGTTACAATGTTGGGCCTAAACAGGGACACTTTAGTTGCTTAATATATTTTCTGTTTATGTAAAACTAATAAAAATTCTTTTGGTTACAGACATATAGATCTTTCTATTTTGAGTTAATTATGGTAGCTCAGGACGATGGAGAAATCAGGATGGGAGAAAATCCACAGCAAAGACCTCCCAGAGATAGAGGACAGAATAGTGATGGAAGCTCACCCACAGAAGTGTTGGAAACAATGAGGAACCTTATTGTTGAATTACAGATTTTCAAAGCAGACAATGAAAAATTGAAGAAAGCACAACAGGAACAACAAGAGATAAATGAAGTTCTGTTGTGTAGTATAGTGAGCAAGAAAATCCCAAAGGATGATAACCATGAGAAAGAAGTCAACAAAAGGGCCTCCAACAAATCAGGGCCTGAAATAGAAAAAGGAGATAGTTCGTCGGAAGGAACACCTTCAGCTGAATAAAAAACTAAATCTGACAGAAAAAGAAAACAAGTAGACCACCTCGAAGGAGAATTTAAAAAGATTAAACTAGCTACCTTTGATGGAGAATCCAAGACGGGNTCCAGATCTACAACTATTCCAGCAACATGAAGGTCAGAATGGCCATCTACAATCTGAAAGGGAAGGCCAGCATTTGGTGGCAGGACCTGAAATTGGCCCTGATACTTGAATTTTTGTTTTAATTGACCCTGGAGCTACGTTAAGTTATGTTACACCTAATGTGGCAGAGTCAAACAAACTTAAGAAACTGAAGCACACAAAATCATGGCTGTACAATTAGCGACTGGTACTAAAAGAAAAGTAGTTGACTTTGTTCTGGATTGTGATTTCAGTTGAGATGGTCAAAATATAAAGACCCATCTGAACATCCTACCACTAGGATCTTATGATATGATCACTGGGATGGATTGGTTGGAACAACACAAAGCAATATTAGATTGTTATACAAAAATACTTAGCTATAAAGATGATTCTGGCACTACCGGAATTGCCCAAGGTATATCAAAACTGGTATCAGTCAGACAAGTTTCAGTGATGCAACTAAAGAAATGTATGAGGAAGGGATGTCAATTTTATGCCATCCAAGTGACGAATCTATTAGAAAAAGAAGATAATCCAAAGCTAGAAGACTTTGTTGTTCTACATGAATTCAGGGACATGTTTGTGGATGAAATACTAGAATTACCTCCTATAACGGAAATAGACTTCTACATAGACCTACTACTCGGTTCAACCCCTATCTCAAAAGCGCCTTACCGAATGAGTCTACCATAACTGACATAATTAAAAATACAGTAACAGGAATTGTTGGACAAAGAGTATATCAAACTGAGTGTCTCACCTTGGGGGGCACCAGTCCTCTTTGTGAAAAAGAAAGACGGTACTCTTAGACTATGTATCGATTATAGAGAACTAAACAAAGTGACTATTAAGAATAAGTACCCCTTACCAAGGATAAATGATCTGTTCGATCAAGTAGGTGGGGCCAAGATCTTTTCAAAGTTGGATTTACAATCTGGTTATCATCAAGTTCGGATAAAAGATGAGGACATAAACAAAACAACTTTTTAGACAAGATATGGACACTACGAGTTCGTAGTCATACCTTTTGGACTCACTAACACACCAGCCACATTTATGTGCTTGATGAACAGTATTTTCAGTCAGTACTTGGACAAGTTCGTGGTAGTATTTATCGACGATATTCTGGTGTATTCTAAAATGGAGGAAGAACATGAGGAACACTTAAGAACCATTATGCAAACGTTAAGGAAACACAAGATGTACACCAAATTTGACAAGTGTGACTTTTATCAAAAGGAAATACAATATCTAGTACATGTAATTTCAGCACAAGGCATTGTCGTAGACCCGAAGAAGATAAAATCCATTATGGAATGGCCAATACCTAAGGATGTAGCAGATATCTGGTCATTCATGGGAATCACTGGATATTACCATAGATTCATAGAAGTTTTTTCCAGGATAGCCTATCCTATCACGTCATTACAAAAGAAAGGGACCAAGTTCAACTGGTCAGAGAAGTGTCAAGACAGTTTTAACAAACTGAAGGAATTACTGACAACTGCACCCATATTTAACGTAGCAGACCCAGATAAAGATTTCACCGTATGTGTTGATGCAAGTAAAGAGGGACTAGGTGGTGTCCTAACTTAGGAAGGACACGTTATTTGTTATGAGTCCTAGAAATTAAAAGAACACGAGCGAAATTATGTCACTCATGACTTAGAATTGGCAGCAGTAATACACGCCTTAAAAATGTGGTGACACTACATAATGGGCAAAAAATTCCTACTATTAATGGATAATAGCGGGGTGAAATATCTGTTTAACCAACTAGATCTTAATGTAAGACAAGCAAGGTGGCTAGCCTTCTTGAGCGAATTTGACTTCAAGGTCAGACACATCAAAGGTAAGGAAAATAAGGTAGTAGACGCATTAAGAAGAAGAGTCCATGGGTTATTTGAAATAAATATCAGTAGGGCAGAAAGTGATCTGGAACAAAGGATAAGGACGACAGTTATTAATGAGGGAGATTGCACTAAAATCATGGCAGAATTACAGGACAGTACTGCAAACTCAGATAAATCAGATCTAAGTATTGACAAGAATGGACTATTACGATTTAAAAATAGACTTTACATACCAGATTCAACAGAGTTAAAATTAGCAGTCCTAAGCGAAGTGTATAAGAAACCATATTTTAGCCATCCAGGTTACCAGAAAACAATCACAAGACTTACAAGTCTATTTTACTGACCCAATATGAAGAGTGAAACAATAGAGTACTTGGCTAGGTGCCAAGATTGTCAACAAGTTAAGGCCAAGCATCAGTGTCCAGTTGGCCTATTACAACCATTACCAGTACCAGAATGGAAATGGGAGACCATATTGCTAGATTTTATAACAGGTTTGCCTAAAACTCAGAGACAGAATGATTCTATCATGGTTGTAATCGATAAACTCAGTAAGTCCGCACAATTTATTCCTATAAAGTCTACTTTTAAAGCTATAAACATTTCTGAAATATTCATGAAAGAAATTTTTAGACTGCATGGTATTCCTAAAATGGTGATTTTAGATAGAGACATAAAATTCACATCCGCTTTTTGGAAGGAATTGTTTGCAGGGCTAAATACTAACTTGAATTTTAGTACGAGTTATCATCCACAAATGGATGGACAGACCGAAAGGACAAACCATACCGTAGAGGATATGATCTGCATGTACGTAAGAACAAAACCAAACAAGTGGGAATACTATCTGCACTTGGTAGAAATTGCATATAACAATGGGTACCAAACTTCAGCTAAGTTGAGCCCTTTCGAAATACTGTATGACAGAAAGTGTACAACTCCAATTAGCTGGGATAACCTGGCTGAAAAACTCGTGATCGGACCAGAAATGCTCCAAGAAATGGAGAACATGGTAAGAAAGGTACAACAGAACTTGAAAGAAGCACAGGACAGACAGAAGAGTTATGTAGATAAAAAAAGAAGGCACTTGGAATTTCCAGCAGGAGACCATGTTTATTTTAAAGTCAAAGCTTGAAAAAGCTCGTTGAAGTTAGGAAGCTGTGCCAAGTTGGCACCCAGGTTTTGTGGGCCCTTCGAGATGCTAGCTCGAATTGGACCCATAGCATACCAACTTGCACTTCCAGCTAATTTAAGAATTCATAATGTATTTCATGTTTCTTTGATGAAAAAAATATATTCATGATCCTACTCATATGATTGATTGGAACTTGGTACAGGTGGAACCCGAAGGCCAGTTCTAGGTGGAACCCATGCACATTCTGGACTAGAGAAAAATAACACTTCGGAACAGAGTCATCGCTCAGGTAAAGGTGCAATGGAAGCACTTTAGTCCTGAGGAGGCCACATGGGAGTTGGAAGGAGATTTACAGAAATCTCATCCAACCCTGTTCTAGGAAAGGAACGAACACTAAGAAAAGTGTTTTACTGAAGGGGGAAAGGTTGTGACATCCCCAAAAAATTAAAAATATTTTTGGAATTTAAATTTGCTGGAAATTTATTCCGTTTTTAGTAAATTCGAAATTGGAATTTTTTTGTCATTTATGGCAATTCCGAATTTTGAATTTAATAATTGTAATAAATAATTATGACTGTTGGGCAGAGATTTGATTTGTCCCAACTAATTATTTGACTATGACAGTTGTATGAGAACAAAATATTTTATATTGATTGCAGGGGACAAATGGACCAACCATGTTAAATTTTAACTGACCATGACTCCATGAGAGGGGAACATGTGGGAACTACCTCTAGGCTGATTTTTACAAGTGGAAAATCAGTGATTTGGCCATTGGAAGCCCTTCAAAATCATGGATTTAGAAATCTGCGAAAATTCCCAAGGGAGGGAAAAAAGGACCTAAGCAAATTGATAAATAAGCATATGTGAGGAGGCAGGACGCTGCCAAGTATGTTGGGAAAGAGACTAATGATTTTTTTTCCCTTGTTGTTATGAGCATTGAATGAGTGTGAGGCAAGAGGGATATACTGAATGGAAGGACATTGCTGAAGAGGAGATTTCAAGTTCACCCTCATGGATTCATGGTCAGGCTAGGGGGTGAATCGGGCAAGTGATTTTGGCTGCTCCATTCTACGGTTGGGAGGAACATGGTTGTTCCCTTTGTCTACTCACAATTTGATTAAGATATGCTATTCTATCCCTCTCTCATTAAAGGTTATGTTCTGAAATTTATTCGCTACCATGAATAAATTCTGGGTAATTGCTATGTTCTGTAATTTGATTGCTATGAATAAATTCTGGTCGAATTTTATGGAAGGGAAAGACCTACTAAATACTTCCTCATATTTAGCTAGGAATGGACTTGTTTTATTGAGATGAAGTGTTGTGTGAATGCTAAGGTCATTAAGTATTTCACTAGTAAGACGAGTTTTGGAAGAGATTTTACCCTCATAACAAGATAAACTATTGATTTCACTTTACTTTTGATTCATGCTATTAAGTAAGGAAAATCTTCATTGTTTGTGTGATGTGATTAAGGTCGAACAACCCAATATCTATGATGAATGATACTTCCTGTAGGTATTTATAGTACACAATGAGCCTCCATTAATGGATACATAAGTTCAGATTTCAAGGTAAATCCAGCCTGTAACACAGAAATTATTCTTGATTTGTGTATAGAACATACACAGTTAAAACTACCAAAAGATACATAGTATGCAATAGGGGTTCTACGCAAGTGATACTTTGAAACTGAAGTAAACTGGTTAAAACATAGTTAGGGAATAAGATGCATATATGTATGTATAGACGTATGAAATAATTCTAAAAGGTTCAAGAATCCATTACAATAAAAAAATTATAGTAAATATATACAAAGATA
>JASDQU010103501.1:341126-361792 GCA_032191745.1 Picea mariana | reverse complement strand
TAGTGTTGAATCGGAAATGACTAGGTCTAGTTAACTATGTCTTAAATGTGTTGAAAATAAATGTTAAACAAGACCAATCATATGCGGAGACTTATAATCTAAAAGTAATTATAATATGAAGTTTCGGTGTAATAGAGTCCTTACAACGAGTTAAAACCCCAAAAGTTCTTCAGGTCCCTTTTATACCATACCGGACGGAATTTCAGACTATGTAAACACCTGTAGCCGAATACATTCTAAACGATAGTAACGATAAATAAATTTACAAGTTGGGATGAGACTAAATAGAGGAATGACTGGGATAAAATATCCAACTCTTTTCATTATTCAAATGAAATAAAGTCCTGTATGATAATACTTATACACAGAAGTTGGACCAAGAAGCAACTGGAGGACCTCCCCATCCCAACCATTGAAGGCAATAGAACAAAACTATTTCAAACATCTTGAAAGTCCAGGAAGAGACCCTGCCCTTGCACTGTTGAAATTTTGGGAAGGCTTACAAAGGAACTCTAATACCTCTTGCGCCAAAAGTGGGAACCGAACATCCGAGATCCATAGGTAGACAAAAATTCATGAAGAAGTAACGTTTAATTATCAGTAAACGCAGATAAAAATGATGAAATACTAACAGAATTGATAACAGTCAGTAAGGAAATATTTTGTGATCTTACTTAACTTTTGTTCAATAGGCTGGCATAGCTCTCTTGCTTCCCTTGTCTCATTTCCCAACTGGATAGATGCCTGGCCGAAGGTGGTTAGCGTATTTATTCGCTGATGGGTACCCTCGTATAAAAACATGGCCCATCATTAGTGAATTATACAAGCCCTGAAAACGAAGAAATCTTACAAGGAGGAGGTGTATACACAACAAGTAACGACTCCATAACAAGGAAAAAGACAGAAATAGACAATAACAGATATCTTTTTAAAAGATGTAACGAGATCTACACTATCATGGAATATATTGTTCATACCAAATTAGAAAACCACACATAACCGCCCATAACCGAATCATATCGAGTAGTCTTATGCATTTCAAACATTACAACGATTTGTTCCCACTATTTTTAACCAAATCGGACAGAGCACAATGAGGGTATTACCAACTGGATATAATATTGGAAGTATTGCAAAAGAATATCATGATTGGAACTACTTAAAGCCCTACAGAGGCCTTAAGCCTCGACAACAATCAAAAGATTCGACATAGAACTTAAACGGGGAGGTTACGAAACCCTTTCTCCCAAAACCTAAACAAGAAATGAACGGATACACCCTCCCTAATACCATAAGGGTGGAAACAAAGATATATTCATAGGAAATAAACTGGGAGGTTATGAAAACCTAACTTCCAAAACTAAACAGGAAACAAATGAATATACTCCCTTCAAAACCAGAAGACGAAAAATGAAGATCAATTCGAAGGAATTGCCCCTCTAGGATTTAGGGTAACTTCGGAAACAATACAGAAAAAGTCGGGAATGAATTATCTCTTCTAAACATCTTACAAGTAATGCGTATTGAGACAAATACTCACCAGGGGTAAGGACTACGCCAACTGTTACAATTCGAGAGCGACTACCTTGGCAATACTCTGCACCTCCAAGGTTGGTTCATAGGACCACCTCGTAGAACTCAACAATGACAATCGTGAAACCACTTCAACTCGGAGTAATTGTGGGGGGCACGGAGGGCAGGTGGCCATGTTACAGTGTCAGAGATAGTATGCCATATTGGGTAAAGAGCCCAGTATTTTCCACTAGAACTTGCAGGCCACCTTTAATGAAACTGACGGGGTCTTAACTGCTAGACAGAGAATCATTCCTCCCACTTAATAAGTATTATTTTAAGAGTAAAACCCCTTGCTTTTCCTCGACGTTAGCACGACTCAACTGTATGATCCTAGTGGTGAAATGTCCATTGGCATATGGAGGTAAGTAACTAATTCACAAACCAACCCTAGTCCTAAGAACATTAAATTTGATCGTGACATAGTAGATAGGTTAGCTATCTAGTAATAAAATCTGACTCGATGAATCGTATGGTGGGAAACCAAGTAAAGTCGCCTAGATTCAATTTTATTCAGATATACATGCGTGCAAATATTAGAAGTCTTATGTTTTTGTTTGAGTAAATCGTAGTAGGTTTTATGAGACCCCTTTTTTTTATATGATCCACTATACCAAGTGGTAAAGGAATTTGAAACAAGATGGACCTTTTATGATAGGTAGAACTTAGGAATTTTTCCCCTTCAAGAACCATTTTACAAACAAAATTTGAACCAATTCCTTTAATAAGTTTATACATCCTAGAAATAGCAAACAAAACAAAAAAAAAATTGTGGTATGATAATGAGGTTCATTGCATTACCTCTCTCTACCTCCCACTTTTGTTTACCTCTCTCTTCCTGCCACATTCTCGCACAAAAACTTTCTATCTCCCATTAAGCTATTTAAACCTCTCTACCCCACATTTCCTCTATCTCCCCCCTTCCTCTCACAATGAGTCTCACTTTCTCTCCACCCCCTCCCTCCCTCTCTCCCTCCCCCTCAATCTCACTATCTCTTCTCTTAGAATCAGTATCACTCTCTCTCCACCACATCCTTGTTCATCCACCCTCTCTTTCTTTCTTTTCCCCCCCTCTAACACTCACACATTCTATCTGTACCCCCCTCCTCCCTCTATCTCTCCCCCTCCATTCCACTATCTCTCCTCTCTTTCTCTGCTACATCTACCACCTCTTTCTCTCTCTCATCTCCCCTGCCCCCATTTCTCTCTTTATATCTATCTAACCTCCCTTCCATATATCTCTCCCCTTCATCTAGAAATTAGTCTAACTCTCTCTCGACATACTCCTTCCTCCCTCGCTCTCTTCCCCTCCCTCTCACTATCTCTCCACTATGTATCTCTCATACATCTACCCCTCCCCACTTTCTCTCCACCCATTCCTTTCACTCTCTCTCTACCCGCTCTCTTTTTCTCCCTCTCCCTCCCTCTCAAACACTCAAACACTCATTGTTCATCCTACCTCTCACACTCATACATTATCTCTCTACCCCACTCCTTCCTCTATCTCTCCCCCTCCCTCTTGATATCTCTCTTCTTTTTCTCACCTACATATACCATTGCTTTCTCTCTCTCATTGTTAGTCTCACTCTCACTATCTCTCCTCTCAAAATTACTATCAATATCTCTCCATCCCGTCCTTCTCCATCCCACCTCTATTTCTTTCTCACCCTCCTCACACACACACATTATCTCTCTACCCGTCCTCCCTCTATCTCTCCCCGTTCTTCCCATTATCTCTCATCTCTTTCTCTCCTACATATACAACTTATTTGTCTCTCTCCTATACCCTCCCCCCATTTATCTCTTTATATATCTCTACCATCCCTTCCCTCTATCTCCCCCCTTCCTCTCATAATCATTCTCACTCTCTCTCCACCCCTTCCTCTCACAATCAATCTTACTCTCTCTCCACCCCCTCCTCCCTCCTCTCTCTGTCCCCATCCCTTTCACTATCTCTCTGCTCTCTCTCTCATACATCTACCCCTCCCTAATTTCTCTCCCCCCTTCCTCTAACTCTCTCTCTACCCTCTCTCTTTGTCTCCCTCTCCCTCCCTCTCACACACTCCATACTCAAACACTCTATTTCAAATACCATGGTATCAATACCAATGGTATGCAATGGTATGCATACTTGAGAATCCCTAAGACAACCAAAATCCTAAACGTAACCTATAAATGGATCCCCTCTCATGGATGATACACAATTCATTTCATGTAAAAGTGATGGATTACTTGAGATTAAATATAGTGTGAGAGATACAGCTTAAAATAGTTTCAATCGTCAACAGGTCAATATACACATTGTGCAGGTAATGAAACTGTATCATATATATATATATATATATAAAATTTGGAAATTCATTAGTATATTTTTCAAGTTATACATTTTTAATATCACATCGTTGATTATCTATAAGATGTATTATACTAGCATGTAACCACATAAAATTAGTTTATCTACATCAATCTTTTTATTTTAGACACATAATTTACCTGCTCACGTGTGTTAATTTTCTATTAGGTTGGAAGAAGCAAAACGTGTAAGGAATTACTTTCTAGATAGAAATTTGGTAGCATTACTTTCTAGATAGCATTTCTTTTTAGATAGAAGTTTTGTAGCATAGCATTACTGAATAAATGTTATTAATAATTGATGGGTTGAAAATGTTTTACAGATACCCACTACACAATGTGAACAAACATTTGCATTAATGAGTCTTTCACTAGTTTTTTTATAATTTATGAAGTCTTACATAGAAATCAAATGATTTTATAGATGCCATGCATAGATATAGCCAAATATTTTGTGTTCCCTAAAAATAACATTGAGAATAAATGTGTGTGTGCATAAGCTATTGCTTAATGCATAATGCGAGCATTTATCATTGCTAAATAGAAACAAATCAAGGGATTAATACGCATAAAATTCATACACATTTGAATTAAAAGACTTTGAAATTCATATTTTCATAAACATCAAATGTAGAAACAATGAGATCAATAAAAATCATTCCATGAAATGTGTATATATATATATATATATATATATATATATATATGTAGTCAACATCGTCTAAATTGTACATTTTCTACAAAGTGGCAACTCATGCGTAGTATACAAGTTCCCTAACATAAAATACATCTATATTGTAGCCTAGATACGAAATGGAAGTATTTGGCCAATAATTGACAATTGTCTCCCTCACCACCCTCAAGACTATCCTAGAAAGCTATCTTTCTTCTATTGCTTGAGGATGCAGCTCGAGAGGTTTTATCTCTTAGATTCCTTTGATGCTATTGATAGTTCACAAACAATCAATAATGTGATAATTTGATTTCATCAATGAATTAATATACATACAAATTGATACTTTGTATTTTAACCTAAGACAACTCACCATATATGAAATTGTCAATCATGAGGCTGTTACCGTCCTCTGTGATCCCAATCTCTTTGCAATGAAACCCTGCATCAGTTACAAGGATCAAGTCAATAAAATTAAACAAATATGCGTAAAAACAAATTCATGAAACATGAAATATTATCAACAATGCATTATTTCACCGTGAATATCTCAAGCATCGATGGAGATTCACTGGCAGATGGAGATCTAGGTTGTACAACCTACTCCGAGACAACCTTTATTATGGAAATCTATGTCGATGGGGTCAAAATTGGTGGTGGTGCTAGGTGGTAGATAGGTAGGTTCCGATGGAACCTCATAGGTTGTAAAAGTGATTCCAACAACCTAGGCCTCGAGAAAGGGAACCCAAACACAACGCCCAGGTGCTTAGGGGGTGTAATACTATTATACCTAGAAAATATATCGACGATGTGTATACATATGAATAAAATTGAACTATTGTTACCAAATACTAAAATTCAAAAACATAAAAACAAACAATTTCATAATTATATGATATTTAACTGTTTGATTTTCTGGTCCAAAATGCATACTGGATGCACTTGAAAAATGATTTCTTGCTCCATCTAAATCACATTCCAATCAATAACACGATTAACATCATGTATATATTTATTAAGAAATGATACATGGAATACATTATGTATAGACAATGATGCAAGTAATGCAAGCATGTAATATATTGTTCCAATCCTCTCTGGGATTTCAAACAAACCAAAATATGTGGTTTCCAACTTGAAACAGTTTCTAAATTTCAGGGAACTTATGTTGGCCTTCACTTTCAAGAAAACATGATCACCCACTTTAAATTCCATGTGAGTTCTTCCCTTGTTAGCATAGCTTTTTTGCTTGTCTTGGGTAGCCTTTAAAGTTTGTTTAATCTTCAACATTTTCTCTTCTATTTCTCTGAGAAACTCTAGCCCAATCAATGCTCTATCAGCTAGTTTGTCCCAACTTACTGGGGTGTTTCACGTTCTTCCGTAAAGTGCCTCAAATGGGCTCATCTTCAGTGATGCCTGATACCCATTGTTGTATGAAAATTCTACCAAGTGTAGCTAATATTTCCATTTATATGGTTTGTCCAGCATGTACATCCTTATCATATGCTCTATCACTTGGTTCTCCATTTTTGTTATCCCATCAGACTTGGGATTATAAGATGTGTTGAAGTTTAGATTTGTTTCGAGCCCCTTGAATAATTCCTTCCAAACATTTGAGGTAAACTTTGGGTCTCTATCAGACACAATTGTCTTGGGAATGCCATGCAAGTGTGCTACTTCCCTCATATAAATATGAACAACATTGGTTTCCTTGTGAGTAACCTTCATAGGAATGAAATGGGAAGATTTAGTAAGCTTATACACTACCACCATGATAGCATCATGATGCTTGCTTGTTATGGAAAATTTGTTGATGAAATACATTTCCACCACTTCCCACTTCCACTCAGGATTGGGTAATGGCTACAACAACCCAATTGTGTTTCTATGCTCAACCTTGACCCTTTGACACTCCAAACATTTAGCAATGTATTCAACAGTATCCATCTTCATGTTTGGCCAATAATAGTGTCTCTTGACTGATAAAACTCTCTTCTCATATCCTAGGTGTCTAACATAAGGTACATTATGCATCTCTTTCAAAATTGTACTCCTTAATTTATGAGAATTGGGTACATAATTGTTTTTTAGGTACAATATAATTCCATCAATTCCCACTTCATAATATTCAACTTTCTCTTGCATTCTACTTTGCTGCAATTTTGTTACCAACTCCATGTATTGCAAATCAACTTTTGCAGCCTTAGAATTTTTTCCTTTAAGATCAGTTTGAAACATGATAATGGTTGTATCATGTAGTTTATGCACTCTCTTACTGAGTTCATTAGTCACTTTTTTATCTTTTCCTTTGATGTGCTTAATATCAAATTCATAGTCACAGAGGAATTCCAACCATTTTCTCTGCCTAACATTTAAATTTGGTTAATCAAACAAATATTTCAAATCGTTATGGTTTGTCCTCAACTCAAACCTCCTTTCCATTAGGTACTGGCTCCACTTATTCAAGGCATGCACTATGGCTACCAACTCCAAATCATGAGTGGCATAGAGCCTTTCATTCTCTTTCAATTTCTTAGATTCAAAACATATCACAAAACCATTTTGAATGAGGAATCCACCAATTCCTTCTTTGCATGCATCTATGAAAACCAAAAAATCTTTATTTGGATAAACAATCCTCGGAATTGGAGCACTATTTAACAACTCCTTCAATTGCTAGAAGTTTTGTTCACATTTTGTTGTCCATTGAAACTTCACCCCCTTCCTTTCTAAGGAAGTGGTTGGGTGAGCAATAATCACAAACCCTGCAATGAATATTCTATAGTAGTCCACTAGAACCATGAAATATTTGAATTTTGTCACATTATTAGGTGTTTTCTATCCTTTAATCGCACCAATATTTTTAGGTTCCACTGTTATCCCTTCTTTGAATATGATATGACCCAAATAGTGAAGTTGGTTTTGATAAAATGAGAACTTTCTCAATTTGGAATACAGACGGTGTTCTCTTAAAACTTGTAACATCATCCTCAGGTGATGCTCATTCTCTTCTTCTGACTTGGAATATACAAAGATGTCATCCAAAAATAAAACGATAAACTTGTCTAAATATTCCCAGAAAACGCCATTCATTAAGCACATGAAAACAATTGGTGCATTTGATAACCCAAATGGCACCACTGTGAATTTGTAATGACCATACCTTGTATTGAAGGTGGTCTTGTTGATGTCTTCATCTCTAATCCTTACTTGATGATATCCTAACCTGAGATCAATATTTGAAAATATCATTGCATGCTTTAACTGATCAAAGAGATCATTGATCCCTTTGCAAAGGATATGTGTTCTTTATAGTTACCTTGTCTAATTGTCTGAAGTCAATGCACAATATCAATGTCCCATCTATCTTCTTCACAAATAAGATTGGGGCACCCCAAAGTGACATAGTTTGGAGTATATACCCCTTCTTCATAATATCTTCAAGTTGCATTTGCAACTCCTTCATCTCTAGTGTACTCATTCTATAGGGAGTATATGATACTGGAGTTGCTCCTGGGATCAAATTTATAGAGAAATCAATATATCTCTTTGGGGGTAGTCCTGGTATCTCCTTGAACACATCCTCAAAATATTTTAGGACTAAGTGATCCTCCAAATTTGGCACCTTATCCTTATGTGCTTCTTCCATATGGACTGCAAATATTTGGAAGCCCTTCTTATAACACATCTTCAACTACATTGTTGATATCTCTCAGACAATAACTACCCTAGGAATTCCTTGGACTACTCTTCGGTTCGCTTCCTCATCTAGGAATGTAAATTCCTTGTTTTGAAAGTGTAATACAACATGGTGTTGTTCCAACCAATCCATACCAATTTGACAGTCATATGAACCCAATGGCATGATGTTGAAATCTTCCATGATACTTATCCCATTCATGTCCACTAGACATGATTTAACCATCTCAACAACTTTTCTTTTCACTCATGTATCCAGTTGTAGTAGCCAAGATTTCTCATGCTTGATTCTTGGAAAAATAAATATTTCCACAAATTTAGGATCTATGTAACTATGCCTAGCTCTTGAATCTATTAAAATAGTAAATGCATGGTTATTGATCATACCTTCTACTTCAATCATGTGTGATTGAAACTCTAATTTTTTTTTTCCAGGGCTACATATATCCTTGGTACACTTATGCCCATGTCCTCCCCTCTTTCTTCTTGCTATACATTGTGGAAAACTCTCACTTTGTCTCTTTTTTGAGGAAAATATCTATACTTATGGTCTCCTTTAGAGCCCCAACATTGAATTGGTGTCTTCTTTGGACTTTTCCAACCTACCTCAACCATTTTGTGCTCTCTAAAAGATGGCTATCCTTGAGGATTATTTCTAAAAAATGGAGGCTTTATCCCCTTCTGCCTATGTTCCTTATTAAAATCATTATTGTCCTTCCAAGCCTTCTGGAAAGTAGGCTTTCCTTTATGTTGATTATATAAACATTTTTCTCTCCTTATGGTTTCGTCCAAAGTCTTTGGATCATCATATTAGATCTTGTCATTGATGAAATATGGAAGCCCACTCAGGCTCCTATGAATCTTAACTGTCTCATACTTGATGAATGAGACATACTTCAATAGCTCTAAAAATCTCCTTTTATATTCATCAATATTCATTATGATGAGTTTGAGTTCAAAGGACTCTTTCATATTTTTTTCATAATAACTCTTGGTGAGGTATTTCTTATCAAAATGCTTATTGAATTCCTTCAAAGTCACATTTTTCTCTTTGAGTTGTATCACTTACATAAGCTAATCCCACCACATGGATTCATTTCCTGTCAGCTGATAGATAACAATTCTTTCAGCTGCATCGGAAGAATAGTTATGCAACTAGAAATACTTCATCGTGCCTAACAATCATGTCTCATCATATTCATCCTTCTTGTGCTCTCCATCAAAAGTAGGAGGTTTGATCTTATTCATTTCTCCTTTCAACTCATCCAGCACACACCTCTTATGCTTCCCGACAGTGGATGGACTTGAGATACTGTGTGATCTCCTATGGGAATGATTTTGGGACTGATGGTGATTTTTTATACCACTTCTTGATCTTCCTTTCTTCTGAGGGGTCTTGTGGCTTCCTGGTTTGCTATATCCACTCTCCTTATCCAACTTATTTTCAATTTTGTCCAATATTTTCATTAATTTCATATTGAAGTCTTCCTGTTGTTCATTGGGATTCATAAGCCTTTCATTATCAGCCTTGTGGCTCTGGACATCTGTCTACAATTTTCTAATGGTCTGAGACAGATTTATGTCTTCGTCCTTTCCTTCTCCATTCCCATTGGAGTTGGATCTTTCCATACCCAACTAGAAATTCAACCCTCTCATTTCATCTTCTTGGATGTATACTACCTGTATATCCTCCATCACTCTACACCATATTCTAACTCTAATCTGATAGTTATTAGTTCCACAAAAATGTGCAGCAAAAAAAACTTTGTCAAGCTAATTGTTCTTAATAATTTCATGAAAACATGAACCATTCTGATTCATTAATATATATCATACTTCTTTTCTATTGATTTCCTGAGAAATTTATTGTTGAGATCATTTTTATTGGTGAACAATTATCTTGTAATGTTCAATACCTTTCCAATGCATGTTTCCATGCTCAATTATGAGTTTTGAACAACAAGTTATGGATACTTGAACAATTTTTCCTTTTAGTGATACAATTCTATACACTCCTCATGCCTAGAAACCATGTCTCAACATCCAAGCCCCCCTCTTCCTCTCACTCTCTCTCTTTGTCTCCCTCTCCCTCCCTCACACACACTCAAACACTCCTTTTCCAACCCCCATACTCAAACACTCATTGTCAAATACCATGGTATGAATACCAATGGTATGCAATGGTGTGGATACTTGAAAATCCCCAAGACAACCAAAACTGTAAAAGTAACTTCTAAATAGAGCCCCTCTCGTGGATGATACACAATTAATTTCTTGTAAAAGTGATGCATTGCTTGAGATTCAATATAGTGTGAGAGAGACAACTTGAAATAGTTGCAATCGTCAACAATTCAATATACACATTGTGGAGGTAATGAAACTATATCATATATATCAAATTTGGAAATTCATTAGTATCTTTTTCAAATTTTACATTTTTAATATCACATAATTTATTATCTATAATATGTATTATAGTAGCATGTAACCACATAAACATAGTTTATCTACATCAATATATTTATTGGAGGCACATAATTTACCCTCTCACATGAGCTAACTTTCTACTAGGTTGGGGGAAGGAAAACGTGTAAGGAATTACTTTCTAGATAGAATTTTGGTAGCATTAATTTCTATATAGCATTAATTTCTAGATATAATTTTTGTAGCATAAAATTACTTAATAAATGCTATTAATAATTGATGGGCTGAACAAGATTTTCAAATACCCACTACATAATCTAAACAAACATTTGCATTAATGAGTCTTTCACTAGTCTTCTTAGCATTTATGAAGGGTTACACATAAATCAAATGATTTTATATATTCCATGCATAGATAGAGGCAAATATTTTGTGTGCCCTAGAAAATAACATTGAGCTCAAATATGTGTGCCCCTAAGATATTCCTTAATGCATAATGCAAGTATTTATAATCGTTAAATAGAAACGAATCAAGGGATTAATACACATAAAATTCATACACTTTTGAATACAAACAATTTGAAATTCATATATTCATAAACATCAAATGTAGAAACAATGAGGTTCATAAAAATCATTCCATGAAATGTATATATATACTCAACATCGTCTAAATTGTATATATATATATATATATATATATACTCAACATCATGAGGGTGTTAACCTCCTCCGCGAACCCAATCTCTCTGCAATGCTACCCTACATCAATTACAAGGATCATGTCAAAAAAATTAAACAAACATGCGTAAAAACAAATTCATGAAACATGAAAAATTATCATTGATTCATTATATCACCGTGAATATCTTAGGAATCAATGGAGATTCACTCACAGATGGAGAACTAGGTTGTACAATCTACTCGGATACAACCTCTAATGTGGAAATCTTTGTCGATGGGGCTAAAAGTGGCGGTGGGGGTGGGTGGTACATAGGTGGGCTGTGATGGACCCTTAGAAAATATAAGGGAATCTCAATGTTATTGTAGGGAGGTTTATCAAGAACCATGTACAACCTATCCATCATGTTTTGACTAATTTAGGGATGGATGCACTAGTCAATGGATATGTGTTTCCTGGTCAATGGTAGTTCCTGTCAATTTCTAGGATCACTAAAAATAGACAATATTTGTTGTTTTGAAATGCCGAGTTCTTTTATTTGGTTTATGTCTAAACAAGTGCTATAATACTCATACATTCTTTCCCTATAGTTAGAAATAGATGTCAATTTCCATTGGGCACTTGCAATGGACTGCACAATGATCTCCAAAGAAGTGTCCAAGGAGATTATGCTAGGTTCTCTACTCTTCATTAATTGTTCCTCAAGGTTTCTTAATATCACCAACCCCTCATCAATTTTTTTGTTTCCATTGTGTGGTGGTCATGGTGGGTTGGGGTTTTGATCTTCTTGGTTTTCTTGTGATGGGTTTAAATTATCATGAGATTCCATTTTATTGTATATGTTGCAATTTAACATCCATGGAATGTAAATTGGTTTTCTTTTTTATTTAAAATACTAAATTAATATTTTTTTTCAATTTAGATTATTGGGAACAAAATACTAAATTAGAATGACTAAATTGGATTAAAGTTAATATAAATGTAACATACCTAGACACACCATGGTGGTGGAGGTGACAAGATACTCCCTTTTTTCGTCCTCTCTTCACTCTATTTTCCCAATGACAAATGCTAGCGCCATTTTGTGCACAATATGCACAAAATCTCTCTCAGGTCCTTTATTAAAAAACACCAGCAAGAGCACACACTCTTAGTACTTAACCTTGGAGGTTCGGAAATAACTGAAAATATAGCTGTAGGAATGCATTTCCACTGAACCTCATGTACACAATGAAGGTGGTGGCCTCTTTTTTCTTTTGAAATAAAATTTTCCAACAAAATGTGGATCTCATCACATTGATGAGATGACATACCATGATTTTCAATCCTATCTCCATCTTAACAATGGGGCTTACTTCTCTTGACGACATTAGACATTATCCTTGGAGTCGATTAAGATTCTATCCTATTAGGTGCATATTGTATACCACCTAATTTGTCTAATGTGCAATAGGTTTCACTTTCAACTCCTTCCCCCTCACCAAGATATTACTACTAGAAGGTACCCTCTTGACCACCACCCACCTCAACCCAAACCTAAAATTAAGAATTATAACAACTCGGTAAATTCCAAAAGAAAATCCACCAAAGACTCTACCAACCTTTCCATGGAAACCCAAACCAGGGCATCTAGGCGCATAACATCATGTTCCATATGTGATGTCTCCACCCATTCTACCTTCAACTGGTCAAGGTTCCCTAAATTAAAATAACTCTACAATGACAAGAACTTAGAACTTGATTCCTCCACACCCACCATGGAAGTCTCTCTTATAGTTTCCTTGACCAATCATATTAATTCCATATGCACTAATCACCCTTGTTTTTTGTGTGATAGGTATGCTCATTACTCTCATTATTGTCGTCGATATTCTCTTTGGATATTACACCAGTGGCATTCTACTCGCCAAGATGAGTCAACATCCATCAATTCTCTACACACCATTGAAATTGGTACACCAGTGACATTCTACTCACCAAGATGAGTCAACCTCCATCAATTCTCTACCCACCATTGAAATTGGTCCCCTTGAAGTGCATACCAATGAAAATTCCATGGATATTATATACCTATCACATTCCATGGGATCAAATATGTCTTAGAACATACCCTTGTCTACAAGAGAGCATCCCCAACATACCTCATGTACCTCCTCGTCTCAATATTAGTGGAAATCATGCCCACTTAGCACTAGCCTAGTATCCCCAACTCCAAGCTAGGCCATGCCCACATAAACATTTCCTTTATAATAGCATTTACTAATTAAATAATCTACATATGAGCATAACTATGCATTCCTAACAATATATATATATATATATATATATAAAGTATTTCATATTTATGTTCATTGCAACCTACTTTGACATAGATAAACCCATCTTTATGTTCAATTATTTTTTTCAACCTCTCTGCTTCTATTATTTAAGTTGTTTCAATTTCTAATTTATTTTTTAGTTCTCTTAGTATTTATATTGTTGTTCTTTTATAGAAACAATTTTGAGTTTCAAGAATCTCTTGTTATGTACATGATCCAACTTGATTATCTTATTTGTTTCATATTTCATGGGTTTTATATCCAATTTATTTTCCACACTAATTAGGGACAAATTGTTATTTTTTTCTTTGATATCTTTAATCCTATCTCTCATGTTGTGATTATATTCTACTATAATGTACCTCATATTTACAAAATAAAAATAAAAAATCTTTCTAATTATCTACCCTCTATTTTATTTCCTGATAGAAGGAGGGGCCCTAGTTTTACAACTCTGTCATCAATTTAGTTATGAAAATTCTGTAATACCACCTTGTTAAACAAAGACAAAACTTTATTATAAATATCTTGTCACAAATTTCTAAATTTCTACTTACCACAAGGTATCCGATTTATCTCATCTTACTAAGTTACAAATAAAAGGATTTCAAGGGAGTACTTCCAAGGATTTAGCAAATCCTTTCAACCTTTAATATTTACCCATATGTGAATAGGCTATGTACGTAAGTGTTCATACTGCCATTCGTTTATATCTTTACTTAACAAAGGTTACATAATTGCACACCAGTCTACTTGTGGATATCTTTAACCCTAGGAACATTTTCTCTAGGTCTTTAACCATAAAAGTCGTGGGGTCGAGTTGTACACCAGAAAACATAACTGCCAAGTGAGGGTTATCTAGTGCTTCCTTGAGCCAGTGATTGATTGTAATGAAGAAATAAAATTTGACAGCCATTGGAATTTTGACAACTGGGATCGATGTGTTGTCTTTACTAACATACAGGGTGTGAATGGATGTTACCTTTCATCGAGTTAATAAGGTGTCGACTCATGCCATCTTTAAGTGGAATAGATGGTTCTCTATCGTAGCAATTAAGGCTCCGTAAACTACATTAATGACAATCATGTGAGTTCCAATGTATTTACCAGGCTTTACACCTAATATGTCAACTCAATTCTGCCATCGTCACATGGCTATCCGTCCTCTACGTTCTTGCCATTTACTCCTAGTCGTCAATGTATCACTTAGGGTTAGAGTAGATTCGTCATTTGTCAAAGTTGTTTATGTGGAGTGGCTCTATATCACAAGATTTGTTTGAGGCGTAGCTCATTGCCGAGGTGGTTGTTTCATAGTTGTAACAAATGGCATGGTCTACCATCCAGGGAAGTTTTTCCTAACCCATATAACCTATATTGGTTAAATAAGATAGTGCATTTTTTCAGAATACAGTGAGTAGAAGAAAAACTATCATTTGGTAATCTCGTCCTATCTGTTTTCATTTCTATGTTGTTTCTATCCGCGTGTAGCCTCCCTGTAATTTTCCGGAGTCCTCCTACATCCATCTCGACAAGAATGATTATTTTATTTTTCTTAAGATTCAAGGATGTTCTCTTCTGTTAGGGAGAGGAAAGGCGAGCTTCGTTTACAAGAATTGGGATCCTGTGGTTTTTAAAAGAAAAGCAAACTCCTATCGCAGAAAGGGAATTCTTAGCCAAAATAGTTGTGGGACTGGGTGGTAAGACCTAACGTGAGTTTTGTTTGTTTGACCAATATAGGGAGACCTTACTTCTAAGGTTCCCAACCAGCTCAATTGGGTATTCACCCACATTTTGTTCTTTCCCCCTTTTATTAAAGGAATATCCTCTACCGAAAGGGAAAAGGGCCGGAACCTATCTGCATTGAAAGTAGACTTATACCTTTCTATGCAGGTTGGTATGCTGTAACGACGCAAAACGTTAAGTGTACTCCAGGTTAAAAGGAAGATTTAGACTTTATTTACACTTAAAATGTTATATGTCAATCATGTATGCAAAGGATTGGTAGAAATGTCTGTTGTTATTTCATTATCTACAAAATTGTGTAAATATCTTCCCGTACGTTACTTAAATCATTATCTACAGTAGAAACGTATCACTAACGATGGGACCCGTTTGAAGCGAGGGTACCCATCATTATTTTGCTGCACCTTTCAACCCTCGGCCCTGGATGTCTGTCTAGACTGGAAAAAGATAAGGACAAGGAAGGCATGCAAATCACACAGCGGAAGTTAAGTAATATTCAATTAAGAACTCATCTTACTCTATTGGTGTATATATATATTTTTTATTTGTTTTTTGTAAATAGCTTTCTAATCTTCGTATGATGATTTCTCCAAGTTGTTGTATTTGCAGAGGATCCAGGATTTATACGTGCACAAAATCTACATGTATTAGAGTTCCCTTCTATGCTCTTCTAGGGTCGAACAGTCCTAGTTGCAAGTTGAAAAGTAGTCATTGTAAATAGTTTTCCTCAGTTTCCTATCTACTCAGAAAAGGGAACAATTTCCCCATGTAAATTTAAAGTTTGGGATTTGGGTTATGAAAGTATGATTCTCTCAATGGATCAACTACAGGGTTATCCTGTGCATTTTAAGCTATGTAAAAGAATACATAATTAAGTCGTTTGTCCTCATCATTCAGGATTCACCCTATTCTGAATTTAATTATTGAAGTTATTGTTATTGGATATGCACCCTAGTGTATGCTTTGGATGTTGGCTCATAGTGTATCATTTTATTTAATTTTGACATCTCTTAGGGTACTTCCGGTATGTTTTTTTTCTATGCAATGGTAAAAGTTAAAAGGGTCCCAACATGAGTAGTTAACGATGATCTGTGTTATCAAATATAAAGACAGAGAAAGGTTATGGTTCAGTGGTTTAAATTTCCAGAACGCTTATCCATAAGAGAAGTATTAAATTTACATCTATATTCTGGTACGACTATCGTCTTTTAGACTATATAATGGGGGTTTTCAAGAGATTAGTAGGATTTTTCAATTACTTACAATAAAATACAGAACTGTACTAATATATTTTCCATATCTATATCGCCCCTATCGTGAACCCCAAGTGAACAGTTTTCGCATGTATATTCATCATTTAATAATTGTAGATTTCCTCATGCCATAAGTATTTCTTAGTTGGAATTCTTTTACTCGGTGTAAATAAAAAAAGTCAAAGTCTAAGTTATTTTATCGGTAAAGGACCTCATTAAATGTCTCCGAACCCTTATGCTTATGGAACATTACACTTCTTTAATACCTTATATTTAGGCAACAAACTTCTGTAATTTGGTTGAATAGTGTGGCAACAGGTCTCTCCGTGGGTTTGTTTTCTTTTTCCTATTTCACTCATTAAATTTATTTTAATGTAGTTTGTACAGAGTACTAACTGCATTGGTGTATATATATATATATATATATATTTCTATATAAATTTTTGTATGTACTATATGTACAGGTTTGATTCCAATTCAATTATTCAAAGATAGATCTGCTAGAACTTTACTTACAGAAGTAGATATATGCCTATAAAATGGATCCGTGCCTTTGAAACTCACCTATACATAGACAATCCTACCTAGAATTTTGATTTCAGAGTTAGATATGCTCTTGCAGGTGGATCGGTTCTTTCAAGTTCATTCGTAGATAGTTTTGTCTAGCGTTTTAGTTACAGGAGGAACCATTCCTAGAATTTAGTTTTTTATCCTAAACTTTTTACAACGAACAGATGTCATCCATGGAAATTATTCAAATCAACACAATTAGATACACAATACCAGATACACAAATCATTCAAAACAAAGAAGGAGAAGATTTTGCATATCTGAACCAATTCGCGAGAAAACAAAAGGAACAACCACGTTCCTCCCAACCATAGAATAGGGCAGCCAAAACCACTTTCCTGATTCACCCCAAAGCCTGACCATGAACCCATGAGGGAGAACTTGGAAACTCCTCTTCAACAATTTCCTTCAATTCCAGTAGATTCACCTTGCCTCGCACTCATACAATAGTGCTCATAACAACAAGGAAAAAAATCAATAGTCTATTTTCCCCAACATACTTGGCAGCGTCCTACCTCCTCTCATATGTTATTTATCATTTTCCTAGGTCTTTTCCCTCCCTTGGGAATTTTCGCAGCTTTCTAAATCCATGATTTTCAAGGGCTGCCAATGACCAAATCACTGATTTTCCACTTGTAATAATCAGCCCAAAGGTAGTTCCAACATGTTCCCCACTCATGGAGTCATGGTCAGCTAAATTTAACATGGTTGTTCCATTTGTCCACCTGCAATCAATATAAAATATTTTGTTTTCATACAAGTGTCATAAACAAATAGTTAGTTGGGTCAAATCAGGTCTTTTCCCAATAGTCAAAATAATTAATTACAGTTACCAAATTCGAAATTCGAAATTGCCATAAATGGCAAAATTTTTCCAAATTTGAATTTACTAAAACGAAATAAATTTCCAGCAATTTTAAATTCCAAAAATATTTTATTTTTGGGGATGTCACATCCTTTCCCCCTTCAGTAAAACACTGTCCTCAGTGTTCATTCCTTTCTTGGAACAAGATTGGATGATATTTGTGCAATTCTCCCTCCAACTCCCAAGTGACCTCCTCAGGACTAAAGTGCTTTCATTGCACCTTTACCTATGCAACGACTCTGTTCCGAAGTGTTATTTCTCTCCGGTCCAAAATGCATAGGGGTTCCACTTGGAACTCGCCTTCAAGTTCCACCTACACCAAGTTCCAATCAATCCTATGAGTAGGGTCATGAATATACTTTTTCAGCAATGAAACATGAAATACATTATGAATTCTTAGACTAGCTGGAAGTGAAAGTTGATATGCTACAGGTCCAATTCGAGCTAGTATCTCGAAGGGCCCACAAAACCTGGGTGCCATATTGGCACAATTCCCTAACTACAATGAGCTCTTTCAGGATTTGACCTTCAAATAAACATGGTCTCCCACTTGAAATTCCAAGTGTCTTCTTTTCTGATCTGCATAGCTCTTCTGTCTGTCCTGCGCTTCTTTCAAGTTCTGTTGTACCTTTCTTACTATGTTCTCTATTTATTGGAGCATCTCTGGTCCAACCATGAGTCTGTCAGTCGGGTTATCCTAGCTAATTGGAGTCGTACACTTTCTACCATACAGTATTTCGAAAGGGCTCAACTTAGCCGAAGTTTGGTACCCATTGTTATATGCAAATTCTACCAAGTGCAGGTAGTCTTCCCACTTGCTCAGTTTTGTTCTTACGTACATGTGAAGCATATCCTCTATGATTTGGTTTTTCCATTTGGTATGTCCATCCATTTGTGGATGATAGCTCGTACTAAAATTCAAGTTAGTGTTTAGCCCTACAAACAATTCCTTCCAAAAAGAGAATGTAAATTTTACGTCTCTATTTGAAACCACCATTTTAGGAATACCATGCAGTCTAAAAATTTCTTTCATGAATATTTCAGCAATGTTTATAGCTTTAAAAGTAGACTTTACAGGAATAAAGTGTGCAGACTTACTGATTTTATTGATTACAACCATGATAGAATCATTTTGTTTCTGAGTTTTAGGAAAACCTGTGATAAAGTCCAGTGATATAGTCTCCCATTTCCATTCTGGTACTGTAATGGCTGTAATAGGTCGGCTGGATGTTGGTGTTTGGCCTTAACCTACTGATAATCTTGGCACCTAGCCAAGTAATCTATTGTTTCTCCCTTCATATTAGGCCAGTAAAATTGTTTTCTAAGTGTTGTTATTGTTTTCTGGTAACCTGGATGGCCAGAATATGTTTTCTTATGCACTCCGTCCAAAACTATTAATTTTAACTCTGCTGAATCTGGTATGTAAAGCCTGTTTTTCAATCGTAATAGTCCCTTCTTGTCGATGCTTAGATCTGGTTTGTCTAAGTTTTTGGTACCATTTTGTAATTATGTCATTATATTAGTGTAATATTCATCATTAATACATGTCGTCCTTATCGTTTTCTCCAGATCACACTCTGCCCTACTGATATTTATCTCAAATGACCCATGGACTCTTACGCTTAAATCATCTACTACTTTATTTTCCTTACCCTTGATGTGTCTGACCTAGAAGTCGAATTCGCTCAAGAAGGCTAGCCATCTTGCTTGTCTTGCATTAAGATCTAGTTGACTAAACAGATATTTCACCCCACTATTATCCATCAAGAATAGAAATTCATGCCCATTATGTAGTGTTGCCACATTTTTAAGGCATGTATTACTACTACCAATTCTAAGTCATGAGTGACATAATTTTTCTCGTGTTCTTTTAATTTTCGGGACTCATAACAAATAACGTGTCCTTCTAGAGTTAGGAAACCACCTAGTCCTTCTTTACTTTCATCAACACATACAATGAAGTCTTTATCTGGGTCTGCTACCTTCAATATGGGTGCAGTTGTCAATAATCCTTTCAGCTTGTTGAAACTGTCTTGACACTTCTTTGACCAGTTAAACTTGGTCCCTTTCTTATGTAAGGAGGTGATAGGGTAGGCTATCTTGGAAAACCCTTCTATAAATCTACAGTAATATATGTTGATTCCCATGAATGACCAGATATCCACTACATCCTTGGGTACCAGCCATTCCATAATGGATTTTATTTTCTCCGGGTCTACGGCAATGCCTTCTGCTGAAATTACATGTCCTAGATATTGTATTTCTTTCTGATAAAAGTCACACTTGTCAAATTTGGCATACAGTTTGTGTTTCCTCAATGTTTGTAGAACTATCCTTAAGCGTTCATTATGTTCTTCTTCCATTCTTGAATAGACCAGAATGTCGTCGATAAATACTACCACAAACTTGTCCAAGTATTGACTGAAAATACTGTTCATCAAGCACATAAATGTGGCTGGTGCGTTAGTGAGTCCGAAAGGTATGATTACGAATTCGTAGTGTCCATATCTTGTCC
>JASDQU010103501.1:292773-307975 GCA_032191745.1 Picea mariana | reverse complement strand
ATCAATTTTTATTGTAAGTTTATTCTTCATTTTTCTCAGATTTCTCGTCCTTTTCATCAACTATATAATAGTCATTCCACCTTTATTTTTAGTGGTATAAACGAAGCTACCAACCACTTTGTTCATCTTAAGGAGGCACTATGCTCATCTCGAGTATTTCATTTTCTAGACCTCTCTCAACCATTTGAGATTGAGTCAGATGCCTCACAGTATGTTATTGGTGTCATGCTTAAATAGGGAGGCCACCCCATTGCTTATCACTCAGAAACTCTTTCTGAGGCTAACAGAAATTATATTACCTATGACAAATAATTTTACAACTTGGTCCAAGCTCTCAAGAAATGGCGCCATTATTTTTTGGGGAAAGAGACTATTCCACATACACACCATCATCCGCTGATTTTCATTAATTCACAGTCTAAGATTCAAGATAAAACGCATCTTAAATGGGAATCCTACATTCAACAATTTCATTTGGTAATCCAATATAAGAAGGGAACTTCTAATAAAATGGTTGATTTACATAGCACGCCACCAACTCCGGAATTTCAAGAGATTTGGGTTGTCGTACATAGTCCCACAGTTGTCAATTAGACTACATTCTTGGACTACACCATACAGGATGGATGGCTCTACAAATTAAACTTGTTTTTTGTTCCACACTTATATGATCACCTCTTGCTCATTAAAGAAGCTCATGCATCGGCCTATGGTGGCCACTTTGGTACCACAAATACTCTCCAGCATCTACAATGCCATTTATATTGGCCTTCTATGAAGCCCCAAGTTGTGAGATTCATCAGAGCTTGTGCGTTGTGCTCCCAGTTGAAGCCATCCAATAGAAAGGATGGATTATACCATCCACTGCCTCTCCCTTCTCATCCCTGGGAGTCAATCTCTATGGATTTCTTAAGAGGACTACCCACCACCCAAAAGAAACATGATGCAATCTTGGTAGTGGTATGTTGTTTTAGAAAAACAACTCTTTTCATTCCATGAACAAAGACTACTATAGTAGAACAAACAACGGATTTGTATTTCCAACATGTATGGCCACATTTTGTCCTAACAAGAAACATCATTTTATATAGAGACTCACGCTTCCTCAACACATTTTGGAAGACAATCTGGGTGCTAATGGGGTGTCAACTAAAGTTCTCTATCGCCCTCCATCCTCAAATGGATGGCCAAACAGAGGTAGTCAATCAAGTATTGGTACATGCTCTATGTACTTATTTTGGGCGCAACAAACAGTGGGACAACTACTTACATATTCTGCAACATAGCTACAACAAGGCCACGCACTCTTCTATTGGGTTCTCTTTGTTTGAAGTATGTTTAGGCTTCCAACCAACATCACTGTAATAAACCTCCAATTTTCCATAAGAAAAGAAAATTATGTGATCATTAATTTCGTAAATTACCACATATATGATTCCAATCTTGCTACATGGTGATTATACACTTCTTCCTTCCACCATTAATACTTACCAAAATTCTTTATCAATGATAATTAAAAGATTTAACCTCATCTTAATTGTCAAGGGAGGGAACACATCTAAACTTCGAAACACTAGACTCTTTGCAAGTATATAAGTATGTATATATACTCTTATCCTAGACTATACTTCTGTCCTCAACAAAACTATACATACACACACACACACACACACACACACACATATATATATATATATATCACCAATGTTTATGAAAAAACTAATGTATAAATATATATTACCAGTTCCGATCACATCGGCAAGGCATACCATCAGAAGAGCATTAACGAATGAACCTCCATAAATTCTGAAGTGATAAATGCATTTCCTCGGGCATAGGTGACAAAGAACTTAATGAACAGTTGCTATGAGAGTGACCACCAGTACGTGCAGGTGTCATAATTTGGAGATAGTAATTAAGGATGAGTTATTCATATTTCTCACTTAGATATAACTGTCGTTCCCATCCAAACTAACTCTTGGCATGAGGCTTCTCTTTTCTTAATGAATTTTGATGAACACAACTAAACCGTAACCAAACTAGGAAAAAGATTAAACGAAAATTCTGGACTCTCTGTCAATTTGATTTTCCGTGGATTGAGGCGGGATTAATTTGGATACGGTCGAGATGGTATAATGATTCCTCTTCCAGATCGTTTAAGGCATTATGAGTGCCCCTCGGGACTATCATGAGTTTTAATGTGTCCCTTTGTAATTTCACCACCTTGCCCTAACTACGGTACTGAGATACAAACTTCCATTAAGCATCATTAGACTAGTAGACAGTTTCTGAGAGACTATTGTCTTCATTTTTTATATTGGCTCTGTGTTTTCCTACGACTATGGTCAAGGAAACTCTGGTTATCAATCCTCCTATGTATATATCCAGTGCTTAAGTTGTTAACTCGTTTTGGTGGAAAACATTTTGGTGCACCACTACCATTTGGGATGCGCTTTAAACAAGGTAAGAACATCTGGTTAATCGTTTTGGGAACCCTCTATATTATAACAAAATTCTGGGTATGGAAGGTAGTTTTTATCTGAGTCTTTCGAAGTTAAGGTTGCCTTGGCAGTACATAGTTTGGACATTAGTAATGGCTGTACATTTCGTGAGGCCTTTTGGTTGATCTTTCTTAGGTATTCAGGCCTGCAAGATTGTAGGGACGACCGCTTACCTTATACCACTCCAAATCCTTGATTCTTTCTTTTAGTTGCAGTTACAGTATTTTGCCTTCTATTGTATATGCCTACCCACTCATTATATGGTAGTAAAGAATCTTTCATTTATCAGAGAAAGGGTTAAAATATTATGTTAACTAAATTATTTGGGAGAAGAATAGTCCCCCTGTGTAATGCATAATGTGTTGTCTACTTTCTTCTTGTTTTTCGTTATGGTCTCAAATATTTTTTACGCATGTTGTTAAAATAACCTTTGTTATTTTTCCGAACAGTCTATTAAAGATATCTTACCGTATCAAAGAAGTCTCTTGAATTTTACAGATGTTATTTTCATTATCCTTATCTCTACAATTTGAATTTAGTAAAAAGGTATTTGGTATCGATTGTTGAATTTATAAAAATATATCCTCTGTACCTTGGTTTTGGTAGGTTTTTAAATCAATAGTTAAGTTAGTCTTTGTTCTGTCTGGAAATTGTTCATGGTGTCTACGCACAACATGATTTGTTTCATTTGCATAGTTGAGAAACCTATTACTATCGATTCTTTTAATTTTCCGTGATTAATACAATTTGAGATTCGGTACCGACACTAATTATGGGACCTATTGATGCGAGGGTACCCATTAGGGAGTCATTGGTCCATTCCCCTCAAATCGGTCACCTAACCAGCCAGGAGAGACAAGGGAAGCACTTGAGAACTACTTTCCATAAGTTAAGTATCATTATGGAATACTCTGTTAATACATTTATCGTTTTGTTGATATGTTTGTTTTACCTTTCTTTCATATATATAAAGATACTGATATTTAATTGTGGAACCTTATAGGGTTTTCATCTGCACAAGAATTCAAAACATGCATTACTATATTCGACGCAAGAGGTATTCGAGTTCCTTTCGTAAACTCTTCGGGAGTTTACACAGTGAAGGAATAATATCAATCTTAGTTAATGACACAAAGTAGTATCCACTCGATTTACCATAGTGGCTGGAAAGAGTATAATCTTCCTAAACTTTTCTCTTTGATTTTTCTGGTCTGGTTATTATATGTAATACTTTTGAAGGTTAATCTAAAAGACTTTCCCCCTGTCTATTTGAAATAATGTAATGACTGTTGGATACACTATATTCGTATCTTCTCAACATTCTAGTCTCATCCTTTACTGTTGTATTAAATCACATGTTTAGTATCACAACTTACAGAATTTGGAGGTCTACCTTTTGTAAATCAAACCTGTTGAATAGACATATTCGTATTATATTTATAAGTACTCCATATTGGTTTACCTTACTTTGATATTCTGTGAATACCGTGTCTATGTATCTTTCTCATCGTATGATGCGAAAGTGTAGTTACTTCCTTGCTTTCGATCTTCGAAATAGCATGTATGTGATTAGAAGTCCAGTTCTTCCTAATATATTTCTGTATATTCATTCAACTATCGGTCTGTAAGCATATGACCGTAGGTTACCTTATTCAATTTCATTTGTACTATAACGAGTTAATGAGAGGTTTCAGACTCTCTATTCAATATTTCCTTTATACAAATGTAGTGATATGCCTGTTGGAATAATTTATTTTCTTATATAATATGGGAACATATCTTTGTATAAATAGGTTTTTCGTTGCAGACATTTAATCTTAGTTTTGGCTATAATGCCTACGCAAAATACCAACTGTAAATAGACCTATCTATCTATCTATCTATCTATCTATCTATCTATCTATCTATCTATCTATCTATATATATATATATACAATTCATAGAATCAATATTGTTTCGTATTCATTCTCATTCAATGTTATGCGAGAAAGGAAGTCTCAACTAAGTAATATGATTCTGAATTTTAATTACAGGAATATACATAAACCTATATATAGACTTGTTTCAGATTCACTTATACATAGATAGTTCTACCTAGAAATTTAATTATAGGAATATACATGCACATGTATATAGACTTGTTTCAGATCCACTTATACATAGATAGTTCTCCCTAATGGATTTTCAATATACTGGGAAGGTACTCTATAGTTTACCACTGAGTAATGATAATTTAGACTACATAATGAACATTTCCAGAATTTAGTCATTCATGCCCTTTCAGGGAATAAAAGAAACTAAAGAATTCATTCAGAATTTAAATCAATAGAAAAGAGTTACTCCATTAAATTCTCTTGAGGCGTTTGGTCATCTATTTTAAACTCCACACAATCGAACAGATTTCATCCATGAAAATATTTCAATTTACCACTAAGAGATGCATTACATAAATTATATAATCATTCAAGTAGAGAAGGACAAGATTAACATATCTGAACCAGTTCGCAGGAAGACAAAGGGAACAACCATGTTCCTCCCAACTGTAGAACAAGGCAGTGAAATCACTTGTCCTGCTCACCCCCTAGCCTAACCATGAATCCATGAGGGATAACTCGGAACTCCTCCTCAACAAATGTCGTCCTCTTTAGAAATATTCTCCCTGCCTCACACTCAACAAGTAGTGTTCATAACAAGAAGGAATCCGTAAACTTTTCCCCAACATACTTGGCAACGTCGTGCCTCCTCACATCTGCTATATATCAAAAAATTAATTTTTTTCCTAGGCCTTTTCCCTCCCTTGGGAATTTTCACATATTTCCAAATCCCTGATTTTCAGGGGTTACCAATGGCCAAATTCCTAATTTTCCACTTGTAAAAATCATCCCTGAGGTAGTTCCAACATGTTCCCCACCCATGGAGTCATGGTCAGTTGATTTTAACATGGTTGTTCCATTTGTCCTCCTGTAATAAATATAAAATATTTTGTTTCATACAAGTGTCATAGTCTAGTAGTAAGTTGAGTAAGATCAGGCATCTTCTCAACAGTCATAATCATTAATTACAATTAACCAAATTCAAAATTCAAAATTTCCATAAATGGAAAAAAATTTCCAAATTTGAATTTACCAAAAATGGAATGATTTTCCTAAGAAATTTCAAATTCAAAAATAGTTTATTTTTGGGTATGTCACATCCTTTCCCCCTTCAATAAAAAACTGTTCTCATTTTTTCGTTCCTTTCCTGGAACAAGATTGGATGAGATTTCTTCAAATCTCCCTCCAACTCCCAAGTGGCCTCCTCAAGGATAAAGTGCTTCCATTGCACCTTTACCTGAGTGAAGACTCTGTTTCAAAGTGTTATTTCTCTCCAGTCTAGAATATGTAGGGGTTCCACCTGGAACTTTCCTTCTAGTTCCACCTGCACCAACTTCTAGTTCATCATATGAGTAGGGTCGTGAACATAATTCTTTAACAAAGAAACATGAAATACATTATTATTTTTAAATTGGCTGGAAGTGCAAGTTGGTATGCTGCGGGTCCAATTCAAGCTAGTATCTCGAAGGGCCCACAAAACTTGGGTGCCAACTTGGCACAGTTCCCTAGCTTTAGTGAATTCTTGTGGGCTTTAACTTTTAAGTAAACATGATCTCCCACTTCAAACTCCAAGTGTCTTATTTTCTAGTCCGCATAAATTTTATGTCTGTCCTGTGCCTCCTTTAAGTTTTGTTGTACCTTTCTTACCGTACTCTCCATTTCTTGGAGCATCCCTAGTCCAACCATGAGTCGGTCAGCCAGGTTATCCTAGCTAATTGGAGTCATACACTTTTTGTCATACAGTACCTCGAAGGGACTCAATTTAGTCGAAGATTGGTACCCATTGTTATATGCAAATTCTACCAAGTGTAGGTAGTCTTCCCACTTGCTCGGTTTTGTTCTTACATACATGCAGAGCATATCTTCTATGATTTGGTTTATTCATTCATTCTATCCATCTGTTTTTGAATGATAACTCGTACTGAAATTCAAATTAGTATTTAGCCCTGCAAACAATTATTTCCAAAAAGTAGATGTAAATTTTACGTCTCTATCGGAAATCACCATTTTAGGAATACCATGCAATCTAAAAATTTCTTTCATGAATATTTTAGCGATGTTAATAGCTTTAAAAGTAGACTTTACAGAAATAATGTGTGCAGACTTACTAAGTTTATCGATTACCACCATAATAGAATCATTATGTTTCTGAGTTTTAGGTAAACCTGTAATAATGTCCAATGATATGGCCTCCCATTTCCATTCTGGTATTAGTAAGGGATGCAATAGGCCGACGGGATGCTGGCATTCGGCTTTTACCTGCTGACAATATTGACACTTAGCTAAGTATTATGTTGTTTTTCCCTTCATATTAGGCCAATAAAATAATTTTCTAAGTGTTGTTATCGTTTTCTGGTATCATGGATTACCAGAATATGATTTCTTATGCACTTCATCGAAAATTGTTAACTTTAACTCTGCCAAATATGGTATGCACATTCTATTTTTAAATCGTAGTAGGCCATTTTTATCAATACTCAGCTCTGTTTTGTCTGAATCTTTTGTAGTGTTTTGTAATTCTACCACTGTCTTCGTGTAATTTTCGTTATTATTACCTGTACTCTTTATCCTCTGTTCAAAATCACTTTCTGCCCTGCTGACATTTATTTCAAATAACTCATGAACTCTTTTGCTCAAAGCATCAACTACTTTATTTTCCTTACCCTTGATATGTCTTACCTCAAAGTCGAATTCGCTCAAGAAGGCTAACCATCTTGCTTGCCTTGCATTAAGGTCTGACTGACTAAAACAATATTTCACACCGCTATTGTCTGTCAATAATAGAAACTTCCTACCCATTATGTAGTGTCTCCACATTTTTAAGGCGTGTATTACTGCTGCCAATTCTAAGTCATGAGTGACATAGTTTCGCTCATGTTCCTTTAATTTTCGGACTCATAACAAATAATGTGCCCTTCTTGAGTTAGGACACCTCTTAGTCCTTGTTTACTTGGATCAACATAGATGGTAAAGTCTTTGTCTGGGTATACTACCTTTAAAATGGGTGTGGTTGTTAACAACTACTTTAACTTATTAAAATTGTCGTGACATTTATGTGACTAGTTAAACTTGGTCCCTTTCTTTTGTAGTGATGTGATGGGGTAAGCAATTTTGGAAAAACCCTATATAAATCTGCGGTAATATTTGGTGATTCCCATGAATGACTGGATGTCCCCTACATCCTTCGGTACCGGTCATTCCAAGATGGTCCTTATTTTCTCAGGATTGACTGCAATGTCTTCTGCAGATATTACATGTCCTAGGTATTGTATTTTCTTCTGATAAAAATCACACTTATCAAATTTAGCATATAGTTTGTGCTTCTTTAAGGTTTGTAGAATGATTCTTAAGTGTTCTTCGTGTTCTTCTTCTGTTTTAGAATAAATCATAATGTCGTCAATGAATACCAATACGAATTTGTCCAAATACTCACTGAAAAAACTGTTCATTAAACACATAAATGTGGTTGGCGCGTTAGTGAGTCCAAAAGGTATGACTAGAAATTCGTAATGTCCATATCTTGTTTGAAAATCCATTTTTCTTATGTCCTCATCTTTTATCCTAACTTGGTGATAATTGGATCGTAAATCCAACTTTGAAAATATCTTGGCCCCTCCTACTTGATCGAATAGATCATTTATCCTAGGTAAAGGGTACTTGTTCTTAATAGTTATTTTGTTCAATTGTCTATAATCAATACATAGTCTTAGAGTATTGTCCTTTTCTTTATTAAAGAGCACTGGTGCTCCCCATGGCGAAAGACTCGGTCTGATATACTCTTTATCCAATAATTCTTGTAGTTGAAGTTTTAGTTGTGTCAATTCTGACAAACTCATTTGGTAAGGTTATTTAGAGATGGGGGCTGAACTAGGTATTAGGTCTATAGAAAAGTCCATTTCCCTTCTAGGGGGTAATTCAAGTATTTCATCAACAAAGATGTCTCTGAAATAACATAGAACAACAAAGTCTTCCAAGTTGGGTTTATCTTCTTTTTCTAATAGGTTTGTTACTTGGATGGCGTAAACTTGACAACCCTTTCTCAGGGATTTCTTGAATTGCATTGTTGAAACTTGTCTAATTGATATTGGTTTCTGTATACCTTGGGCTTTCCTAGTAGTGTTATTTTGATCTTTATACTTAAGTGTCTTTGCATAAAAATCTAGTATTGCTTTGCGTTTTTCTAACCAATCCATTCTGATAATCACATCATAAGATCCTAGTGGTAGAATGTTCAGATTTGTCTTTATGTTTTGACCACCTAAACTGAACTCATAATCATAAATAAAGTCAACCACTTTCCTTTTAGTTCCTGTTGCTAATTGTATCGGCCATGATTTTCCGTGTCTCATTTTCTTAAGTTTATTTGACTCTACAATACTAGGAGTGATATAACTTAACATATCTCTAGGATCAATTAAAACAAAAATTCAAGTGTTATTGATTTTACCTTCGATTTCCACCACAAATGACTGGTGGTCAGCCTGTCGACCATCTACGGCTGCATTGATTCGATGCAAGCTTATGCCCATACCACCCACTGTCAATGCTTCCTGTAAATTATAAACAATATTTCTATTTCCTGAATTTAAACATGAAAAGTTCCTCCTCAGATGAGGTTCTCCACATTCCCAACATTTTAACGGTTCCTGGGGGTTGTCCCCAAACTTCTTTGTTCCCAAATTTACTGGTTTGTCACCTCCTTGTGAGCTTGGATGGTTGGAGTGAAAATCCTTCCTGGGAAATCTTTTTGTTGCATTTCGATAAGGGGTTGGTTGGTATCCTTTCTTCCACTGGTTCATTCAGTCTTGTTTCTTATCTTTCCAAGCCTTGGGAAGTTTGGTTCGTTGTTTGTATTCGTCATAACACATTCGGGCTTTTATGAATACTTCACTTAGGGACTTGGTATTATCAAATTAGATTTTGTCCTTGTAGGACAGTGGTAAACATCTTAGGAACCGCTGGATTTTCACTTTATCCTCCCAGATATAAGGTATAATCCTTAGTAATTCTAGTAATTTATTTGTCATATCCTCCATAGACATTTGATCAAGTCGTAACTCATAAAATTATTTCATTTTTATTTCATAGTATCTTTCAGATATGTATTGTTTCTTAAAGTATTTCTTAAAGTCAGACCATTCCATCTGTTTCTCTTTTAGACCCTTGGCCAATTTCACATCTTGCCACCAAATACTGGCTTTTCCTTTCAGATTATAGATTGTCATTCTAACTTTCATATTGTTGGAATAGTTGTATATCTGGAAATACTTCTTGATGTCTAGTAACCATACTTCACATTGCTTCATTGTTCTAGATTCCCCATCAAAGGTAGTTGGTTTAATTTTCTTAAATTCTCCTTCAAGGTGGTCTACATGTTTTCTTTTTTTGTCTATTTTTGTTTTATCTTCAGCTGAAGGTGTACCTTCAAATGAGCTATCCACTCTTTCTTCTTCAAGACTAGAATTCTTGGAGGCTCTTTTACTGACCTCTTGTTCTTGGTTGTCGTCCTTTGGGGATTTCTTTGTCACTATACTTTGCAACAAGAATTCATTTATTTCCTTCTGTTCTTGCTATGCCTTTTTCAATTTCTCATTGTCATCTTTAAAAACCTGTAGCTCAACAATGATATTCCTCATTGTTTCCAGAACTTCAGTAGGTGATCTTCTGTCAGTATTTTGTCTTAGATCTTCAAGAGGTCATTGCTCAGGATTCCCATCAAATCTAATTTCTGTGTCATCTTGGGCTGCCATGATTAACACAACGTAGAAAAGGGTTTTATGTTCGTAACAACAAATGTTTATTTTATTTTGGCAAAATACCAACTGTAAATAGACCTATTTATATATACACATATATAAAAATCTATATGTAATATATGTATATATACAATTCATAGAATCAATATTGTTTCGTATTCATTCTCATTCAATGTTATGCGAGAAAGGAAGTCTCAACTAAGTAATATGATTCTGAAATTTAATTACAGGAATATACATACACCTATATATAGACTTGTTTAAGATCCAATTATACATAGATAGTTATGCCTAAGGTATTTTCAGTATACTGGGAAGGTACTCTACAGTTTACCACCGATTAATGATAATTTAGACTACAGAATGAACATTTCCAGAATTTAGTCATTCATACTCTTTCAACAAATAAAAGAAACTAAAGCATTCGTTCAGAATTTAAATCAATAAAAAAGAGTTATTCCATTAAATTCTATTGAGGCATTTGGTCATCTATTTTAAAATCCACACAATCGAACAGATTTCATCCATGGAAATATTTCAATTTAGCACTAACAGATGCATTACATCAGTTATACAATCATTCAAGTAGAGAAGGAAAAGATTAACATATCTGAACTAGTTCATAGGAATACAAAGGGAATAACCTTGTTCCTCCCAACCATAGAACAGGGTAGCCAAATCTCTTGTCATGTTCACCCCCTAGCCTGACCATGAATCCATGAGGGATAACTCAAAACTCCTCCAAAGAAAATGTCGTCCTCTTCAGAAATATTCTCCTTGCCTCACACTCATCAAGTAGTGTTCATAACAACAATCAATCCATAAAAATTTCCCCATCATACTAGGCAACGTCATGCCTCCTCACAAATTCTATATATCCAAAAATTATTTTTTTTCCTAGGTCTTTTCCCTCCCTTAGGAATTTTTGTGGCTTTCGAAATCCCGTATTTTCAGGGGTTACCAATGGCCAAATTCCTAATTTTCTACTTGTAACAATCAGCCATGAGGTAGTTTCAACATGTTCCCCACTCATGGACTCATGGCCAACTGATTTTAACATGGTTGTTCCATTTGTCCTCCTGTAATAAATATAAAATAGTTTGTTTTATACAAGTGTCATAGTCAAGTAGTTAGTTGATTTAGATCAGATATCTACCCAATAGTCATAATCATTAATTACAATTAACCAAATTTGGAATTCAGAATTGCCATAAATGGAAAAAAAACTCCAAATTCAAATTTACCAAAAACGGAATGATTTTCCTAAGAAATTTCAAATTCAAAAACAATTTATTTTTGGGATGTCACAATCATCAGCTGAGCTTCCCCTCACTTTGGATCCCCAAGGTATTGCGCATCAAAAAAAAATAAAACACTGAGCCCACTAGTTTCTTCAACAACTTATACAGCGACAGATTGTCGTAACAACAACACTAAAATAAAATCAAGATCGTGCAAAGAAAACGCATGAAACGAAAAGGACCTCCATGTGATTTCATCCTGGAGATAGAGTTTGGTTACATTTGGATAAGAAACGCTTCAAAGTCCAACATCATAAACTTCTTCCAATCAGATATGGCCCTTATACCATTCTAGAAAAGATTGGGAAGAATGCATATCAATTGTGTAATGTACCCCAAATTTACCAAAACTAAAAAAAAATTCTTCGGGACATTAATTCTCTTTCATCTTCCAAAGGCTATTTCAAAAAACATAACTTTAATATATGTAGGGTATTTCTGCCATTCCTATTGTCTTTCAAAAGATTATGCTTATCTTTTCTTGATACAATGCAATGTTATATATAATAACTTTACTGGAAATACATCATGTGATACAACAAAACATATCGTGAAACCATTACAAAATTATTCACTATCTTATACTCTACCCATGAACCTTAATTGTTTATCCATTAAGATACAAGTGCACCTATTCACTATGAACTATCATATAAGTCTCATAGTTGACAACATTCATGTTCATGGATATAGGTATAAATAGTTTAGTACCTAAACTATTTCAACCCCATTCTAATAATTCTATCATACTCGTACTAGTATACTACACTATATACTACAAGGATTCTATACATAAAATGACCCCTAGCATGACTGTATCATTTAACATACAAGTCAAAATAATGTAATTCATGTAAGTACATGTGTTAACACTCAGGTTGTTATTTCGACATGGTTAGCAATAGAGGTATCGTTTGTTTTCATTAGAAGTCTCCCCACGATAACATTTATTAGTCTAGAATTTTTTTAATGAGTCAGAACTATATGAGCAAACCCTTAACAAGAAGAGACAGATGTGACTGAAATGCATAGCTGTATCCCTAACTGAATGGAATTATACTCTACATTAAATTGATAAGAGGTCTGATGAAAGGTATGCTCGTAGTTACTTAAAACCCTACTTAAACCATTCATGGTGCTCTGCGAATGTACCTCCCTAAAAATTGTCGCTTGGCTACCATGCCCAACATAACCCTGCCACCTCACTCTACTCACATGGAAAGGTATTGTTGTGTAACCACCACTATACTCTTTCTATGAGGCCCGAGGTGACTCATTGTAGAGATTTGTTCGAGGCATGCATAGGGTTTTACTCTATGCGTTTCCTTTCACTACTACCTGACCCGCTAGAATGGTTAACCCAGTTCTAGAAACAAAATGAAGGAGAGGTCTTGAGGCAGTATCGACTTCCTTGATGCACACAAAATGTAGCCTTCTCATCCTATAACTTAGGCATACACCAGGTTGGGAACTGTAATAAATTTTTTGTTGTTTCTGGTTGTCTTGCCATATTATTTCACCTCCTCCTGTGAGAAATGTTATAATACTAAGCCACTATTCAGTTTTACTGGTTTTCTTGTCTTTTCTGGTGGAGTTACCCCATACATATTCGACCTAACCCTGTGGGAGATACCCTACCTATGTATTCTATGAAATTGACCTGGGGTTGACTGGTGGTACTCTTAAGATGTTGGGGGTATTTGCGAGCATAAGAATAGGCTTAACTTGTGTAGTTATTTTTGTACACTATGGTTTTCACCTTACTCACTAGTGGAACTCGCTCCTTCTCGATGTGAACTCAAACTAAAGGCATGTTATGAACCCTTTGAGGTCCTCATGGATGTGAATTATTATTTCTCATAATATCTTGATTGAAACAGTCATCAAAATCCCATGCAGGTTAAAACATTTAGTTATATATTCAGGTTGTTCTTCTTATTTTGTGTCCTGCGGACAAATTAAAAATAGAACCCCACGCATCGCAGGTTACCTCCTGGTTTTCTCCAAACTATTCATTGGTTAATCTTTAACCTTCTATCTATAAAATAAAATACCCTTGATGAAATGCCATAAGGTAAAAATTCCTTGTTTAATTGTTGCATAAAATTGATCTATGTGTTTTGTTCAGTGTAAGCATATGTATTCCCTGCACTAGAGACCCTCTGTCTGAGAATTTTGTGTTTACTCCTAGCTTAATTTAGATTTTACTAGATTTGAAAACATCCATTCGTAAAAATAGTTTCCAGAATGGATAGGGTAAAAGAACATTCACTAAATTAAATCATGTATATGTCTTTACCTTTCCAAGGTTTATTACGGTGGATGAACTGGTATTATGAAGCATAAATAAATTTTAATTCCCCATTCTCTGTGCATGCAAAAAGATGTATAATTCAGAGAGTTTTACTCAGTGTTTGGGTCATCGTTGGCATAGGCTCTGTGTATATGTAAAAATATTGTGTTCCTTTTATAGGTATTTACGTTTTTGTGAAAATTCTTGGGCAATGATGAAATTGGTAACTTATTTAACTTCTATCCACTGTAGGATTTCTAAATAGTAATATATTCTTATTTGCAAATTTATACATTTTATTTATTTGTGGCTATAGAACGAAGTCCAAACATTCTGATAAAAAGAGAGCATGATTTAAGTTTGGAAAAATACATTTGTGATCTGTGTGAGTTTTCCTAGCTATGCGTGATTCTATAATGCAAATCTAATTTATATTAGGGTATTTCTTAGCCTCTGTAGAGTTTGACTATGTTCTCATTACTTACTTCATGTATTTTCTTTACACTATTTAAATTACGATTTAAATTACCTCTGTATTAAATCATTCTTTAAGTTACAAAACTAATGATGGGGCCCTGTTTTCTTTGTGAGGGTACCCATCAGCCATTCCTGGGTCCATTCCTCCCCTTTGGACTGTGGCCAAATCATCTCTTCAATGTCGATGGGGAACTACTTCCATGCCAGCTATAAGCTAAGTACTATGCATTTTCTTAATCTTTAATATTTATTTTCTATTTGATTATTTTAACACATTTTACTAAAACTTATCGTTTTCCCCCTTGCAGGATTAATCACTTTGAATGAAATAGATCAAGGGGATTTCCTTTCTTGAAAATGTATTCGAGTTCCAAATCTTGGCGTTTAATTTAAAACTCCTCAGATTCTATTTACTAGTTGGTACAATGTACTTACCCTAGGATACTTTAGTGTGGTAATTTTGAACCAGGGTTTTCATGGATAAACTAATTATTTGTAATTTAATCCTTTAATGGAATAAACATGTTTTAAAGGAAACCCCATTTTGAATATGATTCAACAATTTAAAACAACTATGGTAGCATGTATTATGTAGACTATTGAATCTCTAATTGTCTATAGACCATCGCATACAAAATGTAGTTTCCTTTCATAAGGGAGGATTGTTATCCTCTTTATCTACTTTTTATGGTACCTGTAAAAATACTGAAATGGAATTATCTATCTATCTATCTATCTATCTATCTATCTATCTATCTATCTATCTATATATATCTCCCTT
>JASDQU010103501.1:248880-267316 GCA_032191745.1 Picea mariana | reverse complement strand
AGATCACATACTATGAAAATTAGTCGGTCCCTTATTATAAAAGGTGAACATATCACTAATACAAGCATCTTTTTCATTTTCTAAACATGTCTTCTTATTTTTCTCTTGTTGTTTGATAGTTGTTGTGCTTCTTTGCTTGTGTTTTTCTATCTAGGTTGTGCTTAGAAAAGCGAGTGCACCTTTCTCAATGGATCCACTTTAGCTTAACATTTTTGAATGATTCCACCCCTAAGAGTTATCCTATCCATTTGGCTATTCAATCTCTTGGGTGGCATTCCTCTTATTGCAAGTTACACAAGGCAAGAAGGAGGGGGCGCTCCATCTAGGTTTTTCACCCTTGTTGGGTTTTTCCTAACTATTAGGAATGAAAGAAGTTCTCCCTCCTCAATGTATGCAACGAATCTATCCCTTTGGCTAACCTCAATCCATGCCGACATTTGTTTTCATATATTTTTCTTCCACACAACAGTAAGGTGCTCCATCTCAGAAATGCGCCCTTCCTGGGGTCTGGGGAAATTGCTGGAAGTTTTTTAGATTTGCAATGTAAAGGACTAGATCTCCTTCTCAGGAAGATCAACTCACCTATGGAATGCATATAGTTTGACCATGTTTTTGAACATACTATCTTCTATATCTTCATGTCGCTTCCCCTATTCTCTCTTCTCCTCTAACATGAATTGAACTCTCTATGAAATTCCTTCTGCACCTATCGTATATTTTCTTTACAAAAAGTCATTTTCTCACTCTATCTTTATTGTTTGATCATATGAAGTTTATTCCTCCTTGAAACTAGCCTTTCTTTTATAATCTTTAATTATTATGTAACGTTAATCTCCAAAGTGATAAGTGATTGAGATTAGATCTCACCTCACTTGAGATCAATGGATAATATTAAATTCAATAATGCTAAATAAATTTTTCATTTCATTAAATTAAATTCAATTGTGTAGATTTTAATCTCATATAATTATTCACTACAAACATATCTTGAGTAAAAGAAAAAAAATATAGAATGGAAAATACACACATTACACATATATTTTTCCCCAAGAAACCCAAACCAGAAAAACCAACATATTATATATTCGTTCATAGTGATACATTGTTTACAATACAATATACATATAGGAGATAGCGATATCAAAAACCATAACAAAATGAACTAGATTAGTCAACAACCCTAATCCCTTAACTGGAAATAGAAAACCATTGGCAACAACAATGTCCTGAAAACCCTCCCAACAATGGACACAAAAATCAAGGCAACATGAAAAACAAGGAAAAAATATTACATGTTTCCTAAGGAAGATAAAATATCTCAGTGGTGTTTCCCCCAAACTCCCATGCAAGGGGGATATTTCCCCCATGGAACCCATGAAGGGGGGGGCTAGCATCTCCCCCTCAAACCCCCCTATGTGCCTGACGCAACGTAGCAGACAATAATTCTAGTCGTGTGAAAAATATAACACATAACCAACATTCTCCCACTTGTTTTTTTCTTTGCATACAGGGTGTTACAGGGTGACATAGTCAACATTCCAAGGAAACAATTCCCATTGATCCTCTACACCAAGATAACTTATCAGTGCTCACAGATTTTGTTAATGAATCTGCAACATTCTTCAAAATTTCCACCTTCATCAACACCTTCTTTTCTTCAATCATGTGTCTCACAAAGTTATATTGAATATCAATATGCTTTGTCTTTGAATGATAAGACAGTTACTTTTCTATAAAAATTTTACTTTGACTATCACAATCTATCCTTACATCTTGTTGTGCCAACCCAATACCTCAACACAATCTTTATAACCATACTTATTCCTTAATTTCATGAGTGGTTGTCATGTATTCAACTTATGTAGTTGAAAGTTGCACTACAACATCTCTTTTTCTCATCCAACTAACTACTCCTCCAAACAGGTTAAACACATACCCACTTGTAGATCTCTTACGATCCAAAGCTTCTTCCCAATATGCATCCATAAGGCCATGTATGTCCAACACTGTGTCCAATCTTGGTATTCCTTGGTATCACAATCCATAGCTAAAAATTCCACGCAAATACCTAAAAACCCTTTTTACTATTGTCCAATGCTCCTTCACTAGTTTTGACATATACCTTCTCAAAAGTCCCACTTCATGTGCAATGTCTAGTCTAGTACAAACCATTTCATACATCAAAATTCCAACTGCAATCAATTATGGAACCTGAGACATGTCCTTCTCCTCTTCCTGTATCTTGGGACACTTATCCACAAATAACTTTACACCAACATAAACAAGAACCTTAATCGGTTTACATTCTTTCATATTAAACCTCTACAATATTATCTCAACATATTTTTTCTGATATAGCTAGTGTTTAATATTTTTCTGATCTCTTTTAATTTCCATGCCCAAAATGAAATTTGAAGCACTGAGAGCCTTCATGTCAAATTTAGAGGACAAATAAGTTTTCACACCCTGGATAATCTCCTTGTTGTTTCCTATCAGCAACATGTCATCCACATATAAGACCAAATAAATAAAATGATCACCAATTAATTTAAAATACACACAATGGTCCTCTTTGCTTCTTGTGAAGCCAAGTCCCAACATACAAGTATTGATTTTTTTATACCACATCCTTGGTGATTTATTTAAACCATAAAAGGACTTTTTCATCTTGCATACCAACTGCTTATTTCCCTTCACAACAAATCCTTCTTGCTGCTTCATATAGATTTATTCTTCCATATCCCCATGTAGAAATGTTGTCTTCACATCTATGTGTTCTACTTAAAAATAAAATGCATCAACAACATATAACATAAATCTTATAGAAGTTAACTTGGAAACAGGAGAAATAATCTCACCAAAATCAATTCCCTCAACCTTGGAATAACCCTTTGCTACTAACCGATCTTTATATTTCTCCACTTTTCCTTATGCATTCAACTTATTTTTAAATACCCATTTTCTTCCAATGGGATTTCTTCTAGTCAAAAACTCAACTAGACCCCAAGCATCATTCTTATCCAAGGCTGCCATTTCTTCAGTCATGGTGATTTTCTATAGCTTTCCATCCTCTAAATCCACTGACTCCCTGGAAGTTATAGGATCATCATCATTAATAGAGAAATAAAAATTTGAATGAAAATCAGATGGAGTATACCTTTCTAGTAGCCTTCTTTCTTGAACCGATCTCCTCAATACTTGAGTATGAGGATCTTCTTCTTATGATTCATGTTATTCTATAGAGTTTGACTCATCATCCTTTAAATAAAAGTCTATCTTCTCTTGTTCTTCCTTACTTGGTAGGACTTCTTGTTTAATAACATGTTGTGTTTCTCTAAATACCACATCTCGACTATACACAACCTTCTTAGTTTCTTGGTTCCAAAGATTATAACCTTTGAGACCATATTTATACCCAATAAAGATACACTTTTAAGCCTTCTTATCTAGCTTACTCATGTTTTCCTTTAGAACATGAACATAGGCCTTGCAGCCAAATACCTTGAGATGTGTGAGAGAAGGTTTCTTACCAGTCCATACCTCTTGTGGGGTATTTTCATATAGTGTTGATGAGGATGATTTGTTGACCAGGTAACAGGAAATACCCACTACCTCTGACCATAATTGTTTCCCTAACCTAACACCACTAAGCATGCACCTTCCTTTTTCCATCACCGTCATGTTCATCCTTTCTACAACTCCATTCTGCTAAGGTGTATATGGAGTAGTCTTCTTCTTTTCTATACCACACCTCTTACAGAATTCTTCAAATTCATTCACGTAGAACTCTCCACCATTATCTGTCCTCAACACCTTAATTCTTTTATCTATTTTATTCTCAACAAGAGTCTTAAACTCTTTAAACATCTCAAATACTTCATATTTCTTCCTCGGGAAATAAACCCAAGTATTCCTCGAGAAGTCATCTATAAATGAGACATAATACATAAATTTTCCCAATGATGGAACCAATATAGGTCCAAACACATCACTGTGAACTAGATGTAAAATTCATTTTGTCCTCATTGCACAAGAGAGGAATATTCCTCAATTTTGCTTCCCATATACACAATGTTCACAGAAATCAAAATCCCAAGAGTAGTTAGACATACCTTCAACCATACCTTTATCGTGTAGTAGTCGAAGACCCTTCTCTCTTATATGGCCAAGACATTGAGGCCACAAAATAATATTTTATGTGGAGAATATATCAGTTCTTTCTTCTTCAAATCCAATATCAACAACAATGGAACTATTACACCCATAACTAATAGTGCTTCCATTCATCTTATATAGAGCTCCAAACCGAAATCCCTTCAACAACACCATTTCTCCTCAAACCATCCTCGATGTTTCCTTTTCAAATATTGTTTTTACCATTGCATCGTCTTTTTTTATTACATAAATCAAGTTTATGGCCAATCTTTGGATGTGAATAACTCCAGGTAGTAGTCTAATCCTTCCATCTATGAGCCTCAACTTGAATTTTCCTCAACCTATGATTTTGTTTGTCGAGTCATCACCTAGGAAAACATTACCTCCATCATACCTTTCATATTAACAGAACCACTCCTTGTGGGGAGTCATATAAAAGGATGGACTTGAGTCAACCAACCATACCTCATGATATACATGTCTTCTTGAAGAATCCAAGTACAGATCCCCTCCTTCTTTCTTAGAGGTCTTTTCTTCTATAGAAGGAGATTCTTCAGATCCCTTCTTTTCCTCAACTTTGAATCTACATTGATTCTTGTAGTGCCCTTATTTTCCACATCTTTAACATACATTTACAAACTTTCTAGGAGACATAGATATTGCCTTAGACTTAGATATCCCACTTGAGAACATAGATACATTTATTTCCTGGCAGCGTCCTCTTGAAAATAATGAATATGTGCTATGTCCTTCCATATTCTTTCGTCTCATCTCCTCCAACAACAAGTATGAGACCACTTCATCAAAATTCAACATAGTCCTATTAATACTTATGGACATAACCATGATATCCCACCAGTTTGTTAAAGGGAACAATAAATTTATACACTTATCTTCATCTGAAATTTTAATCTCAACAGATACTAACTAACCTACCATAGTATTAAAGGCGTTCAAATGCTCTGCCACTGAGTCTCCATCTCTCATCCTGAGGTTATACAACTTATTTCATAGGAATAGTTTATTTAATAGAGATTTAGACTAATCCAACTTCCCCAAATTATCCCATAAATCCTTGGTTGTACCTTCCTCTCACATATTGAATCTCAAAGATACAATTGGATTGTGCTATTCTCCTTCCGATACAACTTTTTCTAGTCGTCTATTAAAGTTCCTATAGGTACAGTACTTGGATTCTCCATGATCCACTGATCTCTATCCACCAAAATATATTCCATCTTGAGCTTCCATGTCTCAAAAAATTTGACATTAAACTTATTGATCTCCATTTTTGAACTTCTCCCCATTTCTCTTCACCTCAAGAATTAATACCAGATATCTCTCATTGTAACAAGGCTTAGCACAGTATTGAGACAAACCATTGACCACAAAGGAGTCCCACTGAAGCCAACAAAGCTATGATACCAAATGTAGACTTTAACCTTGTGTAATTATTTACTGCAAATACACACATTGCATAGAGATTTTTCCCCTCGAAACCCAAAACGAGAAAACCACCATATTCTATATTCATTCATAGTGATACATTGTTTACAACACAAAATACATATAGGAGCAAGTGACATCCAAAAAACTTACCCAATGACCTGTATTAGTCAACAACCCTAATCCCTTAATTGAAAATATAAAACCATTGGAAAAAACCATGTGTCAAAAAATTGCCCAACAATGGACATGAAAATCGAGGCAACACGAAAACGAGGTAAAAATGGGACACATTTCTCAAGGAAAAGAAATTCTCAGGGGAGATACCCCCCCGCAAACCCCCTTGTATGCCCGACATAATGTAGCAGACACTAATTTTAGTCGTGCAAAGAATATAACACATACCCAACATGATTGCATTAATTGGGATTACTGGATCTTAAAAAAACTTATGATTTCATTAATTGGGATTACTTAATATTAGTTCTGATTCAGTGTGGTTTTGGTCATGTAATGACTAGATGGATTATGGGATGTGTGTCTTCATCCTCTTTGGTTATTTTGGTAAATGGTGAAGCTTCAAAGCTTATAAAAAGTGAAAGAGGCATTTTCCAAGGTTGTCCTCTTTCCCTGCTTCTTGTCATATTAGTGATGGAATCCCTGAGTCTCTCTCTTAAAAAGAGCCTACAGGATGGTAAGCTTTCTGGAATTAATGTCTCTCATATGGTAAGAATACTTAATCTATTATTTGTGGATGATGTGATTATAATGACAAAAGCATCGGTGGACGATTGGAAGGAAATACATAAGTTTTTAAATAATTTTTGTGGTGCTGCTAGTATGGAGATACACATCAATAAGTCTACTTTCCATCATTTTGGAGTTCATCCTAATGCTTTTCTTGTTCTCACAAATTTGTTTCATTTTGGCTCTAAGTGTTTATCAAAGGGTTTTAAATACTTCGGATTTCCATTAAAGGTTGATAGTTACAAGGCGACTGACTGGTAGTGGATCTTGAAGAAGTTTGATCAAATAATTTTTCATTGGTGTAATCGTTTTCTTACCTTGGGGGGTAGATATGTTTTAATCAAGGCCATTTTGGAAAGCCAACCAGTTTACTGGATGACACTCACACACATTCCTATCTCTATTTTATGCTGAATACGTAGGATGACCTTCTCTTTCCTTTGGTCGAGAGAAAATTATTCTACGTCCTATAACCTCTGCAATTGGGAGACACTAGCTAAGTCTAAGAGTTTTGGGGATTGGGGGATCAGAAATATATTATGTTTTTCTTGGGCCTTAGTGGCTAAATCGTTATGGCGAGGTTTGATGTAGCTGGGGTTATGGAACCGTGTCTTGAAGAATAAATATCTACCTCATATTCCAGTAATCACTTGGCTCCGATCTGCAACTCCTTCATCTCAGGTTCACTCGCAAACATGGAAACACTTACTTAATGCTCTCCCTTTATTTGTTAGATGGCTGGCTTGGAAACTGGGGAATGGGGCAAACATTTTGGTCAGTAAAGATGCTATCGTGGGCATGGTAGATGATTCTTTCGTTTCAAATGCATTGATTCAACATCTAAATGAACAACAGGTTCATTACCTCTACCAAGGGAGAGGATCCATTACTACAGGGTTGACCATTGCTAATTGGGTTACCAGTACAAATTTGGGTCTGTCGAGCACACTGGCTATAGAATGGGAAAATTATAGAATCCACTTGTCTGTCGGGGGAATTTCTCGAACTGATGAATTAGATGAGATTTGATGGACGAGCGGGGATGGAACAAGCATAATAACTACAAATAATATTTATAACACTCTGGCTCCGGAGCTGTGGAGAAATAACGATGATATAGAAAAAAGGAAGATCTAGTCATGGGAGTGTCCATTAAAATTAAATCTTTTCACTTGGTTTCTCATGGAAGATAAGATCCTCACCTAGAACAACCTTCTTAAGCGTGGATGGCAATGACCCGGGTATTGTTACCTGTGTAAAGGTAATGAAGAATCAACCTTCCACCATTTTGTTCAATGTCCTTTTACGGCTTCCATTTGGTGCAAAACTTGTATTCATCGTAAATTTCATTATGGTTGGTCGGGGACATCTATAAAGGATTGTTTTGACTATTGGTGTAGTAGGAACTCATCTTACCCTACCATATCTACTTATAATTGTTGGTTTTTTTGGACTGAAAGGAGTTTATCTATTTTTGAATCCAAAGTTCCATCCACGGAGAAAGTTATTTTTCTTTCCACAACTACTGTAGTGAGTCATAAATCAAAAAGTCCAAAAATTGAAGTAAGAATAAGTGGCTATGTTATACAGAAGAATAGAATAACAGGATGGTTTGAGGGGGCATCATAGAGGAACGGAGAAATAAGCGGTGCTCGGGCCATAATATCCCTTAATGAGCATAAATCTTATAGATGGTCCCTTAACTGTGGTATGGGTACTAATAGAAGAGTTGAACTCCTGGGGGCTTGGGATATTCTCACCTTGTCCCATGGGTCGGTGATTTCAGATATCCTTATCCTTGGAGACTCGAAAGTTATTATTGATTGGTTAAGTAATGTTGGTTCCTTGCAGGTATGCTCTATCGAATGCTAGAAAGAGTGGGTAATTGAACTAAAAAATATTTTCACTCCAGTCACCTTTGATCATGTCTATAGAGAAGACAATCAGGAGGTAGATTTTCTTTCCAAAAAGGCTCTTACAGATCCACCTGGAACCATTATCTACAATCCACTTATCAATGGAGATAAGGGGCCAACCTACCAGCTGAAACATTTCTAGCATGGAGTCTTTTGATTTGTAGTTTTTGAATACTGTGGAAGTAATAAGAAATTTTGGGGAATTTATAAGTGGATAGACTCCTTGTATTGAATATGATAGTGCAGTAGCAATCCTTTTTTTGCTGCAATTTTTTGGTTTATTTTTATGATCAGTTTGTAATGATATCTTTTAAGATATAGCTATCTCAGATGGAGTATTATGAAAAGGCTTGTACTTGTATTGTAAGGATCTATCGATAATGTAGACTCATTATATTATCTAATATAATGCATGATTTTAATGTGGAAAACTCCATTAATAATATAATGTATTAATTAAGTAATACATTAATACATTGCTAAGGTATTAATACACTAACAAGGTAATACATTATTATAGTAAAAATACATTAATAAATACATTACTAATGTATTAATACATTAATAAATACATTATTAAGGTAACATAATACATTAATAATATACTAATACATTTATTGAAAAAGACCATGGTTGACTATAGTTGACCATAGTAAACTATAGTCAACCATACTCAACCATAACCACGGTTAACTGTGATAGACTACGGTAGACTATGGTATGGCATGACTCCATGGCTAAACTTGATTGTGACTCTGGTCGACCATGACCATGGTTGACTATGGTACAACATGACCATAGTTTGTTATGTTTGACCATGACAATGACGATGACCATGGTTAACTTTGTTGTACACCTTGTTTGAATATGGTTAAATATGGTTAACCATGCTTAATTGTGGTTGACATTGGTTGGCCATGACCATGGTTATGGTTGACAATGGCCATGGTTAACTTCAGTATACCTTCTTTGACTTTATCTTACTATTGCTGATTATTATTACCATGGTTGCGCATTACCATGACCATGGTTGATTTCGGTTGACCATGACCATGGTTGACAATGGGTTATGTTTGGCACATTGCGTTGTCCTGAAATTTTCATCTCATTACAATGTTGAAATATGTATGACATGTTGTGACATTGGGTCTGTACATCACATTGTGACAATGGGGTATGCTCATCACATTGTGGCATTTGGAAATGTTTGTCACATTATGATGTAAGTATATTTGGGTGACATTGCAATGTGAGGATATGTTCGACACATTGTGAGGATAAGGATATGCTTGTAACATTACAACGACAAGGATATGTTCATTATATTGTGACATTACACGGTTCATCAGATTGCAATGTTACTATGTTCCTCGCATTCCAATGACAAGGATATGTTGGTCACATTGTGATGACATGGTTATGCTTGTCACATTGAGACATTTCATTGTTTGTTAGATTGAGACGTTACTATGTTCATCACATTGCGACATTACTGTATTCGTCACATTGTGACATTAGTATATTTCCATCACATGTAACATTTGGAAATGTTTTTCACATTGTGATGTTAGTATATTTCCATCCCATTGCAACATGAGGATATGTTTAACACATTACAAGAATATGGATATGCTTCTAACATTGCAATGAAAGGGCTATGTTTGGTAGATTGCGACATTAAATTGTTTGTTAGATTGTGATGTTATTATGTTTGTCACATTGCGACGATGAGGATATGGTCATCACATTTTGATGACATGGCTATGTTCATGGCTATGTCGGGGAATATAATCAGGGGAGCCATTGTTAATTTCCATCTCATTCATCATAATGATATATGCCACTTCTTAACGAAATTGAAACGTACGCCATTTCTAAAGTTTGAACGGTGATGAGTCGTGGGAGTTAAGATAAATATGGAACCATCACCACCCCCCGCACTGCTTTAGTCTCATTAATCCATGAATTAAATAAACCCATTTATTTTCCATGATGTGTGACAAGTTATTGTAATCCCTTGGGATTTGGAAGTACTCAAAACATTCATAGCTTCTTGCCACACCTTGGATTCTTTTGATCGGTTTAAAGAGAAATGTGTAATGAGAGATGTATTGATTTTTCATTTAGAAAATTGTGATTGAAAGCTCTTTAATTACTATGGTATTTTTTATCCCCTTGATTTGAGAAGGTTCAACCATGGATATAAGGTCATCCTTAGATATAAGGCCAACCCTTGTACTTAAGTATTAATAAATTTCCTTAATCCCCACATGAATTTTAGCTCAAAATTTCCTTGAAGATTAAAATAAAACCCTCTTGCACCTTACACCCCAAAATAAAAGGTGTTACTTACCATCTCAATTATCACGGAAAGTGCCACCCACCCAAATCATAAATGAAAAAAATGAAAAAAATAAGTAATTGAAAAATAAATAATTTGATAGTGTCTTTAAATGTAAATTGAGTAGTATTTCTCTAAAATTTTCTAATAAATTCATCTATCATCATATATTCATTTAATTAAAAAAAGTTATTCATCATAAAACCAAACAAAAAATACAGACAAAATATATTTTGTATTTAATTTAAACTTACATATCTCGAACTTAATTTTTTTATATTATGTATTATATTTATGGTAAAGGTAATAGTTGTATTTGAATATTTTACAAATATCATAATATAAGATTTATTTTTTTCTCAAAATTAAATTTTTTTTTTTTTGGAGAGAAAGAAAAAGAGTTACATTTTCTAAATTAAAAAAAAAAATCAGAAGAAGTAGTAGAATATAATGAAAATATTATAAAAATCATAAACAAACATATTAAAAGTATTATAATAAAATAATATTATAAATGTGATTCTTATAAAATTCCAAAATGTCAAATAATGAGTACTGTCTAGTTTAAAACATTATAATATCACTAGCATAGCAGCAAAATAGCTCCTGGTGAACGCCGAAAGGCTGAGAACATGAAACGAATCCTTAAAAGAATATATTAAATTTTATTATCTATTAACAAATAAACTGTTGGGCTTCATTTATGTGGTGTTAATATTTTAATTAATGTTAATCACTTACGTGTCATTCAGTTAGCTATCAAAGTAATTTTTAAATATGATTAGGTAAATGTAAAAAAGTGAACACATAAACTAATGTCTTTATAATATCTAGGAAGTTAATGATTGAAATCACAGCCATTTATTTTGTGTGACTACTAAGAATATTCCAGCCATATTTAATCTTGTCCATAGAAAACTTATTAAGCACTAAACCCCTATTAAATCTGCCCATTGTCAATAGGTGTAAGCCTTTCGGCGTAATAAATCTGATTCTTATAAAATTCTACAATGTGAAATAATGACTACACCTCCTTTAAAACATTTTTAAATTTATTGAGTGCAACCATTCTAAAAAATTTCGATATTTTATTTATTAAGCAGAAAACCGTACACTTATTCACAATGGGCACATTTAATAGGTTTTTAGTTTCTAATACGTTTTTTTATGGACGAGATTAAATATGCTTAGAATATTCTTAGTCGTCCCAATAAATGAATGGCTTTGATTTCATCCATTAACTTCTGAGCTGTTATAAAGACATCCGTTTATATGTTTATTTTTTTACATTTACCTAATCGTGTTTAAAAATTACTATGTTCACTAACTTATTGTCATATCTACCTAATTAAAAAATATTAAGATATTAAGGTGACCATTTATGTGTTGACATCACCAACAATCGTCAGTCACCAGCCGCGAGTTAGTAACTGTGATAGTGTATGTATAATCAATTATGACTTATGGCCCCTATGAAATCAAAGTCTAAAAGTCTAAATTCCAGTTCAAATATTGGTGATGGTGACGACTCCGGAGTTAAATCCTTCCCCGCGTGTTTTCTTTGCGACCTAGCCGAGTGAAGTTGGAAGGAGTGGGAAATATAAAATGAATTTGCTCATCAACAAGGCAAAATGCAACCGTGGAAGAGTATTATTCTCTACATAATTGCATGAAGCATAATTACATATATAATAGCAGCTTCGGACAAGGGAGATGGAGCAGAAGAGAGGTGGGAGCGCGTAGAGGAATTACCGTCACTTCTCCCTTCATTTATTCCCCTAAATTCATTATGTTCGATAGTTGGTTCTCCCCATCTCCGCATCGATTATTCGCTTCTCCGCATCAATCTACTTAATGAGGAAGGAAAGTGACTTTTGAAGCATTGAACATCAGTTCTGGGTTCTATCTTGTTAAGGTACAGTAATATTTTTATTTTTTTTTCCTTTATTGTCCATTTTTTCATAATTCCATGTGTAGAATAATCATATTATTAATGGTGTAGAATAATCATATGATTAAAGTGATTAATATATATAGATATATATTATTTTTCACTTAAAAAGCTTTAATCTTGTCTAATTTTAAAAAAATATATATTATTTTTAAATTATAATAATAATTATTATATATTATTTTTAAATTATAATAATAATTTGGATTTGAATTTGTAACTTTTTAAAAGGAAACATATGTTTTTAACCATTAGGTCCACTCACACTATAAAAAAATGTATATAATAAATAACTAAATATAAATAAGAATATACTAATCAGTAATTATGGTAATGAAATTGAAATAAAATTAAAATGCACCAAAGTTAGGTATGGTAGTTAGGTATGGTAATTGTACAACCAACCCTTAGCATAATTTACTTCTGGTATTTGTACGCAGAGTCCAGTAAACTATTTCGATTGTACAATAATCGGTTAACCCTTTCAACTGCATAATCACCCGGATGCAAGTCTGGAATGAATGTGTACATAAATTCACTTGCCAATAAATCTGTGTAGATCGTTATTTATTAAGGTTTCACCAACATGGTTACAATTTAGAGTTACAATAAAAATGCATCTATACGTAACTTTACTTGCGAAAAAATATATGGATGGTTTGGGTTTCAATAATAAGATTTCAATTTAGGGTTAAAATAAGGATAGATATGTACCATTAAATTTGTGATCATTATTTATTAGGGTTTCAACAATATGGTTATAATTTAGTCTTAGAATAAGACGGAATCCCAATGCTTCTGAATGCCCCAGGAGAAGCGGGGTCATAAAAAAATGCCACAGAAAAGGGGCCAGAAAGATGAAATGCCAAGATAAACATGGCATTAGCATTATCACACCAGCTAATCTAGTCCTTTCCTTGGCATGTGAAACTGAAACGTGTAAATTATTGAAACTTGTAAATTAAAAGTACTACTATGTGTTAATGTTTTAAACTTTTATAATCACTTACACTTGTTAATGAGTTAGTGAATATAATCATTTTTAAATAGAATTAGATAAATGTAAAAAAGTAAACATACAAAAGGATATCTTTATAACAACCAGAAAGTTAATGGTTGAAATCACTTCATCTACCAAGAAGATTTAACCAGAAAAACTTATCCTATTGAAAATAGGTATATTTAATAGGGTTTTAGTTTTTAATCATTTTCCATGAATTAAATATAAATAGAATATTCTTAGTAGTCACATTGAATAAAAGATTAATATTTCAAACATTGACTTATATGATTTTATAAGAACATCATGTATTTACTTTTTCACATTTTCTTAATTATGTTAAAAAATTACTGTAGTTGATGGCCATGGAGAGAGTTTCATTTTACTTTTTATGGCCGTGACACATTTTTCAATTAACTAAACAAAGCTATAAGATGGATTGGAAGACGTTTCAGATTTCATAAACTCTCCGTGACGAAGGCCTAACGCTGCAATCCTCGCACAAGGTGAACATCTACCATTGGTTTTGATTCTCCAGATATCGTTTACATTATCTGCTAAAATGGCGAAGCCCTTTGCGATTGGTTTTGATTTTCCAGATATCGTTTACATTGTCTACTAAAATGGCGAAGCCCTTTGCGATTGGTTTTGATTTTCCAGCTATGGTTTACATTGTGTGCTAAAATGGCAAAGCCCGTTTTGCTGTATTCATGGATTTCAACAGGCCCAATTCCCACCACAATAATGGACAAGTCAGCGCTATATTGAATGCAAGAATTCCAAACTGCTTAACCTCCCTTCGTCAATCCGTTCCTTGCGACTTCAAGACTACGTAGATTCTGCAAGTTTGGCAGCCATTCCGGCAGGTCTGCATTGAGGTTGCACCAAGCAAGCCACAACCCTTCTAGATTGTACAGCCTGAGATCAGGAAAAGGACCTAGAGAAAATGGTCTATAGGCAAGCCAAAGGAAGGGTAGGTTGGTCACTTTGGGGAGAGATGTCATATGGTTCCAATTAAAAGGATTTTTATCAAATTTTAATATGGGGAGAGATGTCATATTGACACCAATCGTACTCCTCGGGGCACGATCGCTCCCACAGGACCTCCTCCTTCAATGGCCCGAAGAGCTAAAACGTTCTTTCAATCCCTTATCGGAACTTTCTCACCCCACAGGTTCTCTTCGATTGTGATCCTCTCTTCTTCCTTTTGGAGGATCCATACTCGCAACTTCGCGAGTCCTCGGATGATCACTGGACCTTCGAGTTCCCGAGACCCAATGGCTGGTCAACTCGCTGACTTTCTCCTATCGGGACTCCCGCTCTATCGCAATTTCATCCTATCGCGGCTTCGTTACCCGCGAGGCCAAACGCTTGGCTCTCCGACTCCCGAGCCCCGCTGCGCCGAGCACCGATACGATCCCCTTCGCACTTCCGTGACTCGCCACCTCGCATCTTTACTACGAGCCACTTCCAACACTGATTTCTCCATCTTCCGAGTCCCGAGGTGACGAGACTCCGATATTCTCCTGTCGCGCTTTCGCTATCTCGCGCCTCGCGACTTGAACCTTCCAATCTATAGACCTTTAACTTGTGAGTCCCGAACTCGCGAGATCTCCGAGCTCGCGAGATCTCCGATCTCCACCACCTGTCTCGCACTCACTCCTGCGGCTCACTCGACTTACGTCACTGTCGAGATATCTCGCCTCGCGACTTTGTGATCCTTGTTGCTGATCCTTCGACGCTTTTCTTACGAGATCCCGATAGGCGATTTCCTGAATAATACAACGGCCCTAGCTGACCTATACCCACGCTCTACCCTCCTGAGCTTAGATTCCTTTAAACACTTCTGTCGTAACCTCCTTGCACCTCTGCAAGATCCTACGGTCCACGGAACTTCGCGAAATCTCCTCGGATGATTTCGTCCGACCGTTTTTCCCTATGAAAATCCACGAAAAGGAAGAAGTGTCTCTCTACGAGGCTTGTTGTCTTCTCGCCAATCTACAATGCTTCCCTCAAACGTTCAACAGCAACCTCCCTGCACTTATCCTTCGATGAATTCGAAGGCCTACTCCTCCTGATCTTGTTCTCAACTTCTCACATCCTTCTCAGAACTTCTTGTGCACACTTCTTGCGGCAAATCTTCAACAACATCTAAGTGTTGAAGTCTTTCGACCCTGCGCACTCCTGGAGCAACAGTCTTTTAGTAATTTGCTCAGAATCGCAATTCTAAGGCTTCACTTGGCCTGCGCACTCCTTGCATGGCACTGTGCCTATCTGCACTCTCGAGGAAATGAGAATAAAAGCCTTCTCTAATTGAACCCTGCAATCACGCATTCCTTGCGGACAAATTCAACTGCACTCCTTGCAGGAATCTTCTGGCTCACTTAGAGAAACAATTGAAACTCATTCTATCTCCCTCTCAGACTTCAATTCAACCATGAAATCACATACATGGCATATAAAAGCAGATGTATGACAAGAAGCAAATATTCATGAGCATAACATCAATACATAGAGAATAGACATATAACCATGGAATTGAATCAAAACTTTCTCTATTAATTCAATGTTTGTACATGGGTGTTCTATACACAACTCTCTACTTGCTCTTCTCTTCTTGCTCTTGAATGCTAATGTTACAAAGATACAATGAGGGTGTCTATATCTGTTTTCCCTCTCGAATTCTAAGGCTATCAAATCTACCATTAAATCCTACCTACCAACATTAACTAAATTAAATGCCATCTACCTACTTAAGGACGAGAGCTATCTCCTCAAGGTCCATTACAATATACAAGTGCGTCGTCTCTTAAATGAACCATTTAAGATCACGCAACAATTTCAAAGTATTTCAAAATGTGTGTTGTCTTATCCAACTGTCTTCCGCTCGATGTGCTGGCTCGCTTGATGTGTTGGCGATGCTCCCGCATCACATATTTTATTTATTTGTATTTTAATATTAAATTTTATTTTAAATGTTGCATATACAAATTTAAATAATTATGTACTTTTTAATAATTTCTTCCTAGTATATATATATATATTAATATTTTTTATTTTAAAATTAATTATGTTTTGAGGAGTATATCTATTGGAAATATCCTCGTTGTTGTAATATGATGAATATAATCATATTCTCACAATGTGACACACATCATATTATTACATGATAAACATAGTAACTTTCCAATGTCACGTTACATTTCCCTATTGTTGGAGTGTGACAAACATAGCCCCATCGTCACATTGTGATGAAGATAGTCATATTATCACAATGTGAAAAACATAGCCTCATCAGCACAATATGATGAACATAGCCTCATCATTGCAACGTGATGAAACCAACATCGTGGCAATGTAACATTGCAATGTGATGAACATTTCCCGGTCATTGCAATGTGACAAGCAGAACCTTGTTGTCATAGTGTGAGGAGCATAACTATATTGTCACAATGTGATGAACACGGTAGCATCACATGATAGACATAGCAATGTTCCTATGTGATGAACACTTCCCTAGGATTGCAATGTCATGAACATATCCTTGGTGTCACACTGTGATGAAAATATCCATATTGTCGCAATGTGACTAACATAGCCTCACTGTCGCAATGTCATGAACATAGACTCATCATCGGAATGTGACGAAACTAGATTATATATATTATATTATATTAATAATATTAAAGGTTAATTCAATATCAACAATTAACTATATTAATAGTTATTAATAATTCATGATAATTAATATATTTATGACTAATATATTATTATTATCAGTGAATAGTAATAATAACTATCAATATTATTAATAATATTTTATTGTTTGATCTCGTCATAACTAATATTCATTAGTAATACCATTAATAAAGTATTATTGATACTTTAAGAATTATTGTAATAAGAATTGTTATACATAATACATCAATAATTTATTATTATTAATAACAATATTTTTCTTTTCGTTTGTTAGTTTGTCTGTGACTTGTGGGACTAACTTGTGGCTAAGAAAACGCGACTCAGGGGCATATAAGCCATCAAAATCACCCAAGGATCGCACTCGGCCTGAGCCACACCAACCCTTAACATGGTTGGATTTTTTGTCCCCATAGGTTTCGAACAAGTGACTTGAACATCACGGAGTGCCTTAACAACACACTCCATCACCCACTATCCTACACTTTGGGGACATTAATAATAATAATTTTTTATTTTGTTTTACAGAAACGGTTATGTTTTGGTATTAAAATTCTTGGCATAAATGCCCATTTACATGCTTCCAAGATTGGCAGGACATCTCCCAATATTCCCCCATAACCAGAATCCACCCATCTCTAATTCTGACACAATGAAGTTTCTTAGATTCTGAAATCCACATTAACGACGAGATTCCCCCTAACTTAAAGACACATACAAATTGTTGAAGAAATAGACAATAAAACATAACAACACTACTACGGAATTGGATCCCAATTTTTCTTCTCATCCCATAATAGAGTGCCCACATGAAGAAGAGCATCTCTATTTGCTTCTGCATCTACCTCTTTTTGGTTGTTTCGAAAAACATGAAGGAAGCTTAACTTTTGAAAGGAGCTAGCAAGCCTTTTAATTCTCGTCATCAATCTAGTTAGTTGAAGAGCCTTCAGACTTGAATTTTCCCCTAGCATTTTTATGAGAGTCTCAGAATCGCCAATGACCTTTTCTTCCTTGATGCCCACGTTTTGCAATACCTTAATACCTTGCAGTAGTGCCATCGCCTCTTCTTGGGTATTGGTGTCTTGGCCTAGTCCCCAAGCATACCTGTGTTCAATTTGGCCCTCCATATTCTTGATGACTCCACCTACACCTGCATTCCCTGGATTACATTTTTCCACTCCATC
>JASDQU010103501.1:230620-248860 GCA_032191745.1 Picea mariana | reverse complement strand
TCTGCTAAAATGGCGAAGCCCTTTGCGATTGGTTTTGATTTTCCAGATATCGTTTACATTGTCTACTAAAATGGCGAAGCCCTTTGCGATTGGTTTTGATTTTCCAGCTATGGTTTACATTGTGTGCTAAAATGGCAAAGCCCGTTTTGCTGTATTCATGGATTTCAACAGGCCCAATTCCCACCACAATAATGGACAAGTCAGCGCTATATTGAATGCAAGAATTCCAAACTGCTTAACCTCCCTTCGTCAATCCGTTCCTTGCGACTTCAAGACTACGTAGATTCTGCAAGTTTGGCAGCCATTCCGGCAGGTCTGCATTGAGGTTGCACCAAGCAAGCCACAACCCTTCTAGATTGTACAGCCTGAGATCAGGAAAAGGACCTAGAGAAAATGGTCTATAGGCAAGCCAAAGGAAGGGTAGGTTGGTCACTTTGGGGAGAGATGTCATATGGTTCCAATTAAAAGGATTTTTATCAAATTTTAATATGGGGAGAGATGTCATATTGACACCAATCGTACTCCTCGGGGCACGATCGCTCCCACAGGACCTCCTCCTTCAATGGCCCGAAGAGCTAAAACGTTCTTTCAATCCCTTATCGGAACTTTCTCACCCCACAGGTTCTCTTCGATTGTGATCCTCTCTTCTTCCTTTTGGAGGATCCATACTCGCAACTTCGCGAGTCCTCGGATGATCACTGGACCTTCGAGTTCCCGAGACCCAATGGCTGGTCAACTCGCTGACTTTCTCCTATCGGGACTCCCGCTCTATCGCAATTTCATCCTATCGCGGCTTCGTTACCCGCGAGGCCAAACGCTTGGCTCTCCGACTCCCGAGCCCCGCTGCGCCGAGCACCGATACGATCCCCTTCGCACTTCCGTGACTCGCCACCTCGCATCTTTACTACGAGCCACTTCCAACACTGATTTCTCCATCTTCCGAGTCCCGAGGTGACGAGACTCCGATATTCTCCTGTCGCGCTTTCGCTATCTCGCGCCTCGCGACTTGAACCTTCCAATCTATAGACCTTTAACTTGTGAGTCCCGAACTCGCGAGATCTCCGAGCTCGCGAGATCTCCGATCTCCACCACCTGTCTCGCACTCACTCCTGCGGCTCACTCGACTTACGTCACTGTCGAGATATCTCGCCTCGCGACTTTGTGATCCTTGTTGCTGATCCTTCGACGCTTTTCTTACGAGATCCCGATAGGCGATTTCCTGAATAATACAACGGCCCTAGCTGACCTATACCCACGCTCTACCCTCCTGAGCTTAGATTCCTTTAAACACTTCTGTCGTAACCTCCTTGCACCTCTGCAAGATCCTACGGTCCACGGAACTTCGCGAAATCTCCTCGGATGATTTCGTCCGACCGTTTTTCCCTATGAAAATCCACGAAAAGGAAGAAGTGTCTCTCTACGAGGCTTGTTGTCTTCTCGCCAATCTACAATGCTTCCCTCAAACGTTCAACAGCAACCTCCCTGCACTTATCCTTCGATGAATTCGAAGGCCTACTCCTCCTGATCTTGTTCTCAACTTCTCACATCCTTCTCAGAACTTCTTGTGCACACTTCTTGCGGCAAATCTTCAACAACATCTAAGTGTTGAAGTCTTTCGACCCTGCGCACTCCTGGAGCAACAGTCTTTTAGTAATTTGCTCAGAATCGCAATTCTAAGGCTTCACTTGGCCTGCGCACTCCTTGCATGGCACTGTGCCTATCTGCACTCTCGAGGAAATGAGAATAAAAGCCTTCTCTAATTGAACCCTGCAATCACGCATTCCTTGCGGACAAATTCAACTGCACTCCTTGCAGGAATCTTCTGGCTCACTTAGAGAAACAATTGAAACTCATTCTATCTCCCTCTCAGACTTCAATTCAACCATGAAATCACATACATGGCATATAAAAGCAGATGTATGACAAGAAGCAAATATTCATGAGCATAACATCAATACATAGAGAATAGACATATAACCATGGAATTGAATCAAAACTTTCTCTATTAATTCAATGTTTGTACATGGGTGTTCTATACACAACTCTCTACTTGCTCTTCTCTTCTTGCTCTTGAATGCTAATGTTACAAAGATACAATGAGGGTGTCTATATCTGTTTTCCCTCTCGAATTCTAAGGCTATCAAATCTACCATTAAATCCTACCTACCAACATTAACTAAATTAAATGCCATCTACCTACTTAAGGACGAGAGCTATCTCCTCAAGGTCCATTACAATATACAAGTGCGTCGTCTCTTAAATGAACCATTTAAGATCACGCAACAATTTCAAAGTATTTCAAAATGTGTGTTGTCTTATCCAACTGTCTTCCGCTCGATGTGCTGGCTCGCTTGATGTGTTGGCGATGCTCCCGCATCACATATTTTATTTATTTGTATTTTAATATTAAATTTTATTTTAAATGTTGCATATACAAATTTAAATAATTATGTACTTTTTAATAATTTCTTCCTAGTATATATATATATATTAATATTTTTTATTTTAAAATTAATTATGTTTTGAGGAGTATATCTATTGGAAATATCCTCGTTGTTGTAATATGATGAATATAATCATATTCTCACAATGTGACACACATCATATTATTACATGATAAACATAGTAACTTTCCAATGTCACGTTACATTTCCCTATTGTTGGAGTGTGACAAACATAGCCCCATCGTCACATTGTGATGAAGATAGTCATATTATCACAATGTGAAAAACATAGCCTCATCAGCACAATATGATGAACATAGCCTCATCATTGCAACGTGATGAAACCAACATCGTGGCAATGTAACATTGCAATGTGATGAACATTTCCCGGTCATTGCAATGTGACAAGCAGAACCTTGTTGTCATAGTGTGAGGAGCATAACTATATTGTCACAATGTGATGAACACGGTAGCATCACATGATAGACATAGCAATGTTCCTATGTGATGAACACTTCCCTAGGATTGCAATGTCATGAACATATCCTTGGTGTCACACTGTGATGAAAATATCCATATTGTCGCAATGTGACTAACATAGCCTCACTGTCGCAATGTCATGAACATAGACTCATCATCGGAATGTGACGAAACTAGATTATATATATTATATTATATTAATAATATTAAAGGTTAATTCAATATCAACAATTAACTATATTAATAGTTATTAATAATTCATGATAATTAATATATTTATGACTAATATATTATTATTATCAGTGAATAGTAATAATAACTATCAATATTATTAATAATATTTTATTGTTTGATCTCGTCATAACTAATATTCATTAGTAATACCATTAATAAAGTATTATTGATACTTTAAGAATTATTGTAATAAGAATTGTTATACATAATACATCAATAATTTATTATTATTAATAACAATATTTTTCTTTTCGTTTGTTAGTTTGTCTGTGACTTGTGGGACTAACTTGTGGCTAAGAAAACGCGACTCAGGGGCATATAAGCCATCAAAATCACCCAAGGATCGCACTCGGCCTGAGCCACACCAACCCTTAACATGGTTGGATTTTTTGTCCCCATAGGTTTCGAACAAGTGACTTGAACATCACGGAGTGCCTTAACAACACACTCCATCACCCACTATCCTACACTTTGGGGACATTAATAATAATAATTTTTTATTTTGTTTTACAGAAACGGTTATGTTTTGGTATTAAAATTCTTGGCATAAATGCCCATTTACATGCTTCCAAGATTGGCAGGACATCTCCCAATATTCCCCCATAACCAGAATCCACCCATCTCTAATTCTGACACAATGAAGTTTCTTAGATTCTGAAATCCACATTAACGACGAGATTCCCCCTAACTTAAAGACACATACAAATTGTTGAAGAAATAGACAATAAAACATAACAACACTACTACGGAATTGGATCCCAATTTTTCTTCTCATCCCATAATAGAGTGCCCACATGAAGAAGAGCATCTCTATTTGCTTCTGCATCTACCTCTTTTTGGTTGTTTCGAAAAACATGAAGGAAGCTTAACTTTTGAAAGGAGCTAGCAAGCCTTTTAATTCTCGTCATCAATCTAGTTAGTTGAAGAGCCTTCAGACTTGAATTTTCCCCTAGCATTTTTATGAGAGTCTCAGAATCGCCAATGACCTTTTCTTCCTTGATGCCCACGTTTTGCAATACCTTAATACCTTGCAGTAGTGCCATCGCCTCTTCTTGGGTATTGGTGTCTTGGCCTAGTCCCCAAGCATACCTGTGTTCAATTTGGCCCTCCATATTCTTGATGACTCCACCTACACCTGCATTCCCTGGATTACATTTTTCCACTCCATCNTTCCAATCTGCCAGTCTTTTTTCTTTTCCTCTTGGAAATCTGCATTAAGGAGTTGTAAATCGAGCAATCCAACCCACTCCATGTCATGAGGGGAGAGGTTTTTATAGGTGAGATTCCTCACATGCTCACTCAAAAATTCTTTGAGAGTGGTTTTTATCATATTCATGATCACTTTTGCATTATGCATTTTCCCCTGGAAAATCCTGCTATTCCGCTCCAACCAAATTTGCCAACAGACCAGCTTTGGTAAAACCAACCAACCAGCCTTAAACCAATTATTATTTGGGAGCTGTCTAGGGTAACTGTGCAACCAATTAGCATGTAGATTGAAAATGGAGGATGGGAGCGTTATGTCTGCAGACCAATGGCTCAACACTTCGTCCAAGACTTCTAATGCGAAACTGTAATCCAACATTATATGTTGGGCGTTTTCTTCATTTTCCAAACACAGTGAGCATCTGAAAGGGGCATGGAATCCTTTCCTCATGAGATTGTCTGTTGTAAGCACATGATTATGGCATAACAACCAATTGAACATGTCCATTTTGGGAATACATTTTTGTTTCCAAAGACCTTTCCACAGTGCTGGGCATGGAGGAGCATAAGAAATTGCTCGCATCATTTTATAACCTTGTGCCACATAATAAGCACCGAAATACGAACCCTATCCTCTCTGATTGTGCTTATATTCATGTGTTGGAACCTTCCCTTTAAGGATGGACTGAAGCTCCAACCATTCATTTTCAAGATCTCTTGGCAAATCTGGCTTCATCCACTCCAACCAGACTTTGTCTTTCCAAGTAGAGATGTCCCGCAAAGAGACCAAACCTGCGTTCTTCATCCAACAATGCAATTCTTGAAGATCGTGAACATCTGCTAGGGGTAAATCATTCATTATGTGATCCTCCCAAAGGTCTATAGTTTTCCCATTCCTTGGGACCCAATACAAGTTTTCATGTATGAGCTCTTGGGCTTGCATGCACAGCTTGTGGATTTGTGATCCATTAACAAAATGAAAAGGTCTATCCAGGCAGCTTTTTCTTGGCCCAACAAAGTACTTCTTCCAAAGAACATGCTGAGACCAACCATCCTTAGGGGAAACTTGCCTCGAGAGAATTTTGGCTCCCAACGCTAAATTTTGCAATCTCAGGTCTTTGAAGTTCAAGTCTCCCTCTAAAATTGTCTTGGTGACTTTGTCCCAATTGACAAGAGACAATATGTTTTTGTTTTGTTTTCCACCTTTCCAAAAGAAGATTTTTATTATGTTTTCCATTTTTATGATAATTCTAAGTGGAGCTATCATAAGCGATGCTTGGTAGGTTGGGAGACTATTCAATACCGAATTAATGAGCACAGTATTCCCTGTAAGATTCAACCAAGAAAAATCCCAAGCCTACAATTTAATTTTAAACAGAATCCAATCCTTGCCTGAAGGAGTTTTTTGAAAGATAGGAAACCCTAGATACTTGAAAGACGTCCATTGATTGGAATCAGTAAAGCCCCAACAACTGGCAATAGCAATCAGTTCAGTTTGAGACACATTCCAGCCATAAAAGTGACACTTCCCAACATTCAATCTACTGCCCGAGGCAACACAAAACTCATACACCACCAATTTAAATTGATTGGTAGTGTGAACATAATCTTCCCCGAGGAGTAGGGAATCATCTGCAAATAAGGCATTGATTGAGTAGGAAATGAAACTAGACCCAAAACCAATCTTATGCAAGACTTCGAATATAAATGAATGCCTAACCCTATCAAACACAATTGCAAAATCAAGCTTAGCTATCATACCTTTTTCTTTTCTCTTCAGACTTGAGTGTATCGCCTCTTGGACTAAGATTATATTATCCACAATTTTCCTTCCTTGAACAAAGCCCCCTTGGTTCTCCAGAATGAGGTCTGAAAGAATCTCTTCCAATTTGTTGGCAATCACCTTTGTTAGTATCTTGCATCCAATGTTGCACAAGGAAATGGGCAAGAACATATTGAAGAAATTTGCACCCTTTTCTTTCAGAATGAGGGCTAGAAAAATAGAGTTCGTGCTACCCCCAATTTTCTTATAGTATTGGGATTTTAGAATCATTTTATGTAAATCTTTTTTCACAATCTGCCAACATACTTGGATAAAGTTTTTCGTGAACCCATCCGGGCCTGGGGCTTTATATGGACTCATGGAAAACAAGGCAGCCTTTATTTATTTCCTAGTGACTTAGCCTCTAACTTTTGATTCATTGTAGTTTTGATTTTAGAAGGTATCTCATCTAGAAACTTGTCGCTGCATCCCTGCACCTCTTCTTCACTGAAAAGACTTTTAAAATGGTTGAAGGAAGCCTTTTTAATGCTTGTAAAATCACAATAAGTTTGGGTTTCATCCTTAATTTCTGAAATGGAATTGTAACCTCTCCTAGCTTGGGCTTGCTTGTGGAAAAATTATGTGTTTCTGTCTCCAGATTTCAACCAAAGGCTTATGGATTTTTCCTCTAGTATTCCTCCTCGTGTCTACATGCATTCTAAAATTTTTGTTGTACCTCTTCCTCCCTTTTTATAGACTCACTTGATATTTCTTCCTCTTCTATGTAGTATTGATGATTCTCAAGAGCTGATTGGACTTGCTTTCTTTCTTCCGCAGGACTAGGGATGTTTTTAGCCCAGCTTTTCAAATCTATTTTCACTCTTCTCAAATTTTCCTCCCAAATGAAGAATGGCGAACCCATGATAGGAATCTTCCATATTTCTTCAACCCTCTCCAAGAATTCCTTTTGATTTATCTAGAGAGGAATATATCGAAAGGGAATAGGGCCTAAATTCCTTTGGGTTGAGAGAACTAGCTATAGGGTTTATGATCCGAAGTTCTACTAGTAAGAATACTCATCTTCGCATCAAGGCCAAGAAGGTGGTAGGAACTTTGAATGAGAAACGTATATAATATAGCAGCAATATGCCAAGGGCCTACCCATTCATTTGACCAGGTATACTTACCTTAGCAAGGCTTGATGTTGAGTGGATCCCAATCATGAATGAGATCCTCCACCCACTCTCAAGCCAAATATCTCACAATACATCCCCCTCTTTGTTCGCCCTGGCTAAGGGAAATGTTAAGATCCCTTGCAATTAGAATGTTTTCCAGCTCCTCCCCATCTTCCATGTCTCTGAGAGAGTGCCAACAATTTTTCTTTTCCCCTGCATTTACCAGAACATATATATTGAAGAGACTAAAAACCTCCTTTGATTCTTGATGTTGAAACTTTGTGGACAACCAATGAACATTTTCCCTTTCAGATACCATATTGAGTTTGGAAGCATTCCAAATACTGCCCATACCTCCCAAGGCCCCTCTGGCTGAGACAACCTTTGTCCCGTCTTTATTCCAAAAAATTTTGTTTCTTTGAAGGAAATCATTTTCCTCCAATTTTGTCTCATGGACTAGGATTATGTCTGGGTTTTCTATCATGTTTAGGCTCCTCATGGATTCTTCTTTCATCTTACTCCCCATACCTTTGCAGTTCCAAGATATCACCGTCATTATTTATTTTTATGAGAATGAGGGTCTCCCTTAGAGCCCTGTCCCTAGTTTCTTTCCATCTTTGGGGTTTTAGCCAACAACTTTTCCAAAGTAGGTTGGCTTCCTTGCACTTTTTATTTGTATGTTTCTTTCTCTCTCTTCTACCTGGTTGAAATCCTTACCCTTACCGACCTTCTGACCATGGATTGAGAGTCTCCTATCTCTCCTTCCTTCTCGGATTCTTTTGAGCCTTGGCTTTCCACATCACTCACTGTGTGCTTATCTTTAGATCTTTCTATTTCTCTTTCCTCCTACCTTGAATCCTTTGTTGATACAACCTCAGTAGACTCCTTGTCTTCATTTTGCAATATCCATCTTCTCCCTCTGAGGCAGATCCACTTTAGGGATTTCTTATGAAACTAAGCCAAGGGCCCCAAACATGTTTCTTGAATCTTTTGGAGGGAGGTTTTTCTGGGACACATTGTTACCTTTGGATTGGTTTCCTTTTCCCTTTTCATGTCCTGCCGGATTAGAGGCCTTTGGGTTAGCTTTGGACCTCTTATCATGCTTCCATCCTTCCTCTTTCTCCTTATCCTCCTCACTCTTTTTTGGGCAATTTATGGTGAAGTGGATGTATTCGTGACACCCCCGACACTTAAATGGAAGTTGTTCATAATCTAGATTCTGAATGTGAGACCAACTTTCAACATTAATATTGATAGCTTCTTGTAGCCATAATTCAAGATACACCTCCACACAAATCCGAGCACAGTCGTATTGATATTTAGTTTTCGTCATGTCAATGAATTTTCCCAGCGCATCCCCTACCTGTTTCAAAGAGAACCAATTCTAGCAATGTATGGGGAGATTAGGCAATCTGACCCACACTGGAACTGTTGAAGGAACATCCTTTGTTGAGTTGAAGTTTGAAGTCCACTTATTCAGATACAATGCCCCATAAAATATGGTCCATTCGTGAATATCAGCTTCTTATCCTCTTTGGAGGTGAATTCAAATAAGAAATAACCTCTCCCCAAGAAATAAGAGGTGACATTCTGCTTAATCAATGGCTTCTAGTTTTTTGCCACCCAAGCTTCTGTGGCTTTGGGAGACAACCACAGGCCAGTTAACTGCCCCACAAGCACTCACTCAGACATTTTCAAGGCAAGTTGAATAGGACCATCTGGTGGGAGAGACACCGATGACATTTCTTTCAATCTTTTGACAAACTTTGAGACTTCATCCTTCTTCTTCTTGGGCAGAGAGGCAATCAGCGAGATGAAGGCAGCTACGTTTGGCGATGGCGGATGAGGGAGGCAGGTGAGGAGGCCCGAGGTGAGACCTGCTCCTCCATGGCTGCAACAACCCTAGCAACAGCAAGCTACACAGAGTGAAATGTTTATTTTTGCATCGTTTCTTAACTAAGGTTAGCATGAGGGTTAATAATAATATTATTATTTATTATTAATATATATAATTAACTATATTTTACAATGAATAATTTAGGTATGTAACATGCATACCCTTTATACACTAACTATTAATCAATATTAATAATTAAAGTTGTCAAGAAATGTATTAATAATATATTAATGTCAATGGTTATTAGGAGTAGGGTTAGGGTTGTTAGCGTTAATGTTATGGTCACATTAGCATTAGGGTTATTTCTATTAAAATTAGGGGTATGGTTATTTTTATTAGGGTTTATTTTATAATAATAATAAAATTATTTGAATACAATTTAAAGAATAATAATAATTTAATTTTAATCTATTAAATTGTAAATATATTTAATATCAAAGAAGCACTATAAATGTGTAAATGTATTTAATCTTGAGAAAGATTGTAAATTATATATTTATATTTTTAAAAATATTTCTTAATGGAATACTACCAATAAATTATATTTTTAGTTTTGATATTTTGATATTTTTAGATTATACAATTATTTGTTAAATACTCATCTACAAATTATAAAACAAGTTGATTTCCTTTAAATGTTCTTAGAAAAAATATAAATCATCATTGTATAAATCAAGTAGATTTGTTATCAATGTCCTTAGAATAACATAACTCATCATCTTTAAAGTTCTTCATGATTTTCTATCAATGTTCTTATAACAAGTGTAAATTAATAAATGATTTTTTATCAATGTTCTTAGAACTAGTATAAATCAAGTAGATTTACTATCAATATCCTTAGACAAGTATAATTCATCATATACAAAGTTCAAGATGATTTTGTATCGATGTGTTTAGAACAATTAAAAATCATCATCTATAAAGTTAAAGATGATTGGCTATCAATGTCCTTAAAACATATATGATTCTAAGTTTCTATCAATGTAATATATCACATCACTCTAATGTTCCTATCTTTGTGAAAAAAGAAACACTTCATTATATTTTTCTTTAAAACTTGACCAAAACTTCATTTTTATAATGTCTCAAATATAAACCAACCTTGTAATGTGAAAAACATAACCTGACATTGCAATGTGATGAATAATCCCAAATGTTTTAACATGATGAACATAGTAATGTTGCAATGTGATGAACATAGTAGAATCACAATATTACAAACACAGTAACATCGTGATGTGATGAACATTACCCAATCATAGAAATTTGACAAACATATCCCCGCTGTTGTAATATGATGAAAATAGCCATATTCTCACAATGTGACAAACATGGTATTATCACATGACACACATAGTAAAGTTGCAATGTGATGTTAAATTTCCCTATCGTTGGACTGTGACAAACATATCCCCATCGTCACATTGTGATGAACATAGTCCTATTGTCGGAATGTGAAAAAAATAGCCTCATCATCACAATATGATGAACATAGCCTCATCATTAGAATGTGATGAAATCAACCTTGTCGCAATGTAACAGTGCAATGTGATTAGCATTTCCCCATGATTGGAATGTGACAAGCATAACCATGTTGTCGTAGTATGATGAGCACAACCATATTGTCACAATGTGATGAACATGGTAGCATCACATGACACACATAGTAATGTTTCGATGTGATGAACACTTCCCTAGGATCGCAATGTCAAGAACATATCCCCATTGTCACTTTGTGATGAAAATATCCATAATGTCATAATGTGACGAACATAGCCTCATTATCACAATGTCATGATCCTAGCCTCATCATCACAATGTGACGAAAATATATTATATAGATTATATTGTATTATTAATATTAAAGGTTAATTTAATATCAACCATTAACTATATTAATAGTTATTAATAATTCATGATAATTAATATATTTATTATTAATATAAGCTAGTATTTGTTATTATTATTAGTGAATAGTAATAATAACTATCAATATTAATCTCTTCATAACTAATAGTCATTAGTAATACCATTAATAACGTATTCTTAATACTTTAAGAATTATTATAATAAGAATTGGTATACATAATACATCGATAATTTTAATTGATAAGAATAATATTATTAGTTATTATTAATATATATAATTAACTTTATTTTACAATGATTACTTTAGGTATGTAACATACATACCCATTATACACTAATTATTAATCAATATTAATAATTAAAGTTGTGCAATGTATTAATAATATATTAATATCAATGGTTATTAGGATTAGGGTTAGGATTGTTAGGATTAGTGTTATGGGCACATTAGGGTTAGGGTTATTCCTATTAAAATTACGGGTATGGTTATTTGTATTTGGGTTTATTTTATAATAACAATAAAATTATTAAAATTCAATTTAAATAATCATAATAATTTAATTTTAATCCATTAAATTGTAAATATATTTAATCTTGAGAAAGATTGTAAATTATATATTTAGCTTTTAAAAAATATTTATTAATGGAATACTACCAATAATTTGTATTTTTAGTTTTGATATTTTGATATTTTTAGATTATATAATTATTTGTTAAGTCATCATCTAAAAATTATAAAAAAAGTTGATTTCCTTTAAATGTTCTTAAAAAAATATAAATCATCATGGTATAAATCAAGTAGATTTGTTATCAATGTCCTTAGAATAGCATAACTCATCATTTGTAAAGTTCTTGAAGATTTTCTATCAATGTTCTTATAACAAGTATAAATTAATAAATTATATTTTATCAATGTTCTTAGGACAAGTATAAATCAAGTAGATTTACTATCAAAATCCTTATAAAAGTATAATTCATCATATACAAAGTTCAAGATGAATTTTTATCGAACTTTTTAGAACAAGTAAAAATAATCATGTATAAAGTTAAAGATGATTTGATATCAATGTCCTTAGAAAAAGTATGATTATAAGTTTCTGTCAATGTAATATATCACATCAGTTCAATGTTCATATCTTTGTGACAAAGAAGACACTTCATTATAAAAAAGTTTTAAACTTGACCAAAACTTCCTTTTTGTAATGTCTCAAATATAAACAACCTTGTAATGTTAAAAACATAACATGACCTTGCAATGTGATGAACAAAACCAAATGTTCTAACATGACAAACATATTAATGTTCCAGTCTAATAAACATAGTAGCACCATAATATTAAAAACATAGTAACATCACAATGTGACGAACATTGCCCAATCATAGCAATTTGACAAACATAACCCTATTGTTGTAATATGATGAATACAACCATATTCTCGCAATGTGACAAACATGGTGTCATCACATGAAAAACATAGTAATGTCAGAATGTGACGTTACATTTCCATATCATTGGACTATGACAAACATAGTTGCATCGTCACATTGTGATGAACATAGTCATATTGTCGCAATGTGACAAATATAGCCTTATCATCACAATATGATGATTATAGGCTCATCATTGCAACGTGATGAAACCAACCTCATCGCAATGTAACATTGCAAAGTGATGAACATTGCCCAATCATTGCAATGTGACAAGCATAACCCTGTTTTTGCAGTGTGACGAGCATAACCATATTTTCTCAATGTGATGAAAATGGTAGCATCACATGACAAACATAAAAATGTTTCAATGTGATGAACACTTCCATAGGATCACAATGTGAGGAACATATCTTGATTGTCACATTGTGATGAAAATATCCATACTGTCGCAATGTGACGAACATAGTCTCATTGTCACAATGTCATGAACATAGCCTCATCATCGCAATGTGATGAAAATAGATTATATATATTATATTATATTCTTAATATTAAAGGTTAATTTAATATCAAACATTAACTATATTATTAGTTATTAATAATTCATGATAATTAATATATTTATTATTAATATAAGAGAGTACTTGTTATTATTATTAGTGAATAGTAATAATAAATATCAATATTTTTAATAATATTTTATTGATTGATCTCATCATAACTAATAGTCATTAGTAATAACATTAATAAATTATTATTAATACTTTAAGAATTATTAATAACAAGTATAAATTAATAAATGATTTTCTATCAATGTAGTTAGAACATGTATAAATCAAGTAGATTTACTATCAATATCCTTAGACAAGTACAATTCATCATATACAAAGTTCAATATGATTTTGTATCGATGTTTTTAGAACAGTTAAAAATCATCATCTATAAAGTTAAAGATGATTTTCTATAAATGTCCTTAGAACAAGTATGATTCTCAGTTTATGTCAATGTAATATATCACATCACTTCAACATTCCTATCTTTGTGACAAAGAAAACACTTCATTAGATTTTTTTTTTTAAATTGACCAAAACTTCCTTTTTGTATTGTCTCGAACATTAAACGACCTTGTAATGTGAAAAAAATAATGTGACCTTGCAATGTGATGAACAAAACCAATTTTTCTAACATAAGGAACATAGTAATGTTGCAATGTGATGAACATAGTAGCATTACAATATTACAAACATAGTAACATCATAATGTGACAAACATTGCCGAGTTGTAGCAATTTGATGAAAATAGCCCCGTTGTTGTAATATGACGAACATAGCCATATTCTCACAATGTGATAAACATGGTATTATCACATGACACACATAGTAATGTTGCAATGTGACGTTACATTTCCCTATCGTTGGACTGTGACAAACATAGCCCCATCGTCACATTATGATGAACATAGTCATATTGTCGCAATGTTACAAACATAGCCTCATCATTGTAACATGATGAAACCAACCTCGTCGCAATGTAACACTGCAATGTGATGAACATTTCTCTGTCAATGCAATGTGACAAGCATAATGTAATGAACCCCATCGTTAAGAAAACAAGCCTCACATAACATATAATTTTATTTTATTTTCAAAAGTAATAATGAAAAAACACTCAAAAATAACAACACGACGATGAACACAATGAAAGAAATTTGCGCAACATACAAACATAATGGCCTAGCATACTAGAAAATCATGCAGCTGGAAGAAACAAATGTCATTCAATCAGAAGAAGAATAAAAAAGACTACCCGCTCATCCTACCCTGCAAGGATAGGACCTCCAAAACACATAAGAAACAATCAAGCCCAGGTTCCCATTGATTTTGACCATTTAAGGCCTCAAGGATGGTGACTGTTTTAAGGAACAAGGACTTGTCTACATCCCGCTTGACACAAGCAGACCAACCCTGCTATGCTAAGGACAATCGTCATATCAACCCATTGCAACGATCATCAATGATAAAGAAACCAATCACATTAAATTGTACAGAACCATGTACAACATCAATTATGATGAACAAAAACACCCTCAATGGGAAGCACATGACCCAAGCCGAGTATCATATGTGTTTATCGATCAACGCGTGCAATGATCCTATTTCATGGAATCATGTTAGCACATCGTGACAAGAGTGCTAAGAACCCATGTACAACAAGAATAATTCCAACCTTCGACCAAACATAAAATCCAACCTTTCTGAAATCCAACTTGCACTCACATACATTAAACGAAACCAAGTAATAAATTAATAAGTTATTATTATATATTACATTACTGTAATAATTAATTAATATAATAATTATATATTAATAAATTAATGGTTTTCCTTAAAGCATGTCAGCTTATATAAACCACTTTTATAAAGTGGTTGTTGATAATTACATTAATTTTTGGAATATTTTACTATGCATAACAAGCTTTAACATTTCTTAGCTTCTTTGTTGTTCGTTTTTAGTGTGACTTGATACTTGGGGCGAGGAAGCTTGGATGCAAAGCTGGGGTGCAATGGATGCCAAGTGATCTATTTTTTTAGGAGATTCAATTAATTCCATCAGCCCTCTATTATAAGGATTCACAATTTTGATTCTCACCATTCAACATCTGCCATCATATGGAGATTCACCATCTTGATTTTAAGTAGTGTTAATTTTTTTTAGAATTAAGGTTTACATTACATTTATGATAATTAAGGTTTATAAATAATTGGGATTTATGGTATAATCTATAGATAATTAAGGTTTATAAATAATTAGGGTTTTTGGCCGCTTTAATAATGACAAATTTTAATATTTTTATTTTTTTTGAGTTTCTTTGTTGATTCCAAGTTCCACAATTTTTTTTGAATTAGAGTTTATATTATATTTTTGATAATTAAGGTTTATAAATAATCAGTATTTATAGTATACCCTATAGATAATTAAGGTTTATGGTATAGCCTATCTTAATTCACAAGACATAATTTTATGGCTCCTCTAGTGTAGGCATATTTAATTTTATCCATAGAAAACTTATTAAAAATTTAAAACCTATTAAATGTATAGATTTCCAATTGATATACTCTTTCTTCTTAATTAAAAACTAAAAATCTATTAAATGTACTCATTTCCAATATTCCAATAGATGTACATAATTTAGAGCTAAAAACCTATCAAATATACCCATTTCCCATAACTGCGTTAGGCATAATAAATGTAAAGGCATGTCGATTCCTAATAGATATGATCTGATGATGACTATAATGACTACTAAAACGACTATATTTTTTAAAGTGAGGGCATTTTGCATTGCTTCTGCCATCAGGCCTCATTTTATCAATGGTGAAAAGGTGGTGTTTTCCATTTTCAACTCGTCCATAAAAGATTGCAGTTAAATTGTGTGATCCCTAATCTAATACGATTTGGTGCCGCCATACATTTTATTTTTGAGATATCGAAATGGAAGGGCAACTGGAAAGATAGCTAAACTATGGTTAAACATAATAAATATGGCTAATCATAATCATATCCACATGGTCAACAAAGTCCATCCATGGGCATGATCAACCATAATAAATCACAGTCAACCATGGTCATGGTCAACGACACTAAACCATGGTGAATAACAATAAGAGTTAACCATAGTCAACCTTTCTTTCACAAAGTCAACCAAGATCTACCAAAGTTAAACATTGTCATGGTAAACCATAGTCAACCATGGTCATTCTCAATTAATGTATTACTATATTAATACTTTAATAATGTGTTATTTTATTAATGCATTAATTAATTACTACAATACATTATCATTGTACTAATACTTTAATTTATACATTTTAGTAATACATTAATACGTTATTATTATATATTACATTAACATAATAATTAATTAATTCAATAATTATGTATTAATACATTAATGGTTGTCCCTAAAACATGTCTATCGTCAACTAGCAACAACCACTTTATAAAAGTGGTTGATATAAGCCTATTGGCTATCAACCACTTTTATAAAGTGGTTGCTGCTAATAATACCTATCAATTTTTTTTTAGAATTAGGATTTATATTACATTTCTCATAATTAAGCTTTATAAATAATTAGGATTTATGGTATAACCTATAGATAATTAAGGTTTATAAATAATTGGTGTTTATGGTATAACCTATCAACCTTCACCTATGCTAGTACTATGCATGACAAGTTTTAAGAATTCTTTTTTTTTGTTGTGAGCTTCTTTGTTGTTCATTTTTACTGTGACTCGGTACGTGGGGCGGGAGCGACTTGGAGATGGGGCGGGGTGGATGCAAAGTGATCTTTTTTTGTAGGAGTTTCAATTAATTCAATGGGCACTCTATTATGAGGGTTCACAATCTTTATTCCAATGATTCACCCTGAGCCATCTTATAGGGATTCACCATCTTGATTCGAAGCCCTCACAATTTTTTTTTTGAATTAGGGTTTATATTACATTTATGATAATTAAGGTTTATAAATAATTAGGATTTATAGTATATCCTATATATAATTAAGGTTTATAAATAATTATGGTTTATGGTATAGCCTATAGGATTTCATCAACTATCATTTTGTGGCTTCTTTAGTGTAGGCATATTTAATTTTATCCATCAAAAACTTATTAAGAATTAAAAACTTATTAAATGTACAAATTTTCAATATAAATACTCTTTTTGCCTAATTAAAATCTAAAAACTTATTAAATGTACCCATTTCTAACTTTAATGTATTTATGGAGTCATCGACGAGATCACTAGGGGATCTCTGCAAGTTTTAGGGTTTTTCATGCTCCTAACTCCCACATGCCAAGACCTTATCTCACTCCCTTGGTATGCGCTCATTACCTCAGCCTTGTAGCTCTGATCGCCTCAAAAGAATGGGAACAGAAGGGGGGGTGAAATCCCCATCCTACCATAACGTCACCGCCAACAATTCGGAGAACTCGCAAGTGGGTTGACCATCCTTTGAGCCGCCATTACACTTACGAGACCAATATATGTAGGAAGAGATGGATACAAGCAAGGAATAAAACATTAATGTTGAGCCCTCGCATCCAAAAGAAGATTGGGCCTGGATACCCCACAAATGTATCCCCCAAGCCCTGGTTGTGCCTAGTTACGTCATCAAAACCACTAGGATAGGGGAGCATATGTAGTTCATGCGACACTATGCCCTCATAGGAAAATTCCTAGGTCTCTAGCCCTTAGAAAAGGACCTAGAACATTGGATCAAAGCATGGTGGAACCCCAAGGGAGACTATGAGCTCCAACTGAGCTCCAAAGGTTTCTTTACAATAATATTCTACAACTTGGAGGACAAGGACAGGATATTTGAAAGGGGACCATATTTCTACAACTTGGCCAGCTTCTACCTATGCTTCTCGACAGATCACTTCTACCTAGAAAAGGAAAACTCTGCATATGCACAGATATGGATTCAGCTCTATTCGCTACCCCAAGAGTTCTGATTAGAGGAAATTTTACTAGGCATAGGCAATACCCTGGGTAAATATGTCAAATCTTCTGAAGCTACCAAACAGAGAAAATATACTTATTATCCAAGGATATTTGTCTATATAAACATATCCAAAGATCTGCGAGGCATAGTTGCATTAGAATACCAAGAATGGAATGGTCCCAAACCATAGACTATGAACACATCCATTTCATATGTTAGAAATGCCATGGACATG
>JASDQU010103501.1:207958-230573 GCA_032191745.1 Picea mariana | reverse complement strand
GGAGGATTTAACTAGGTTCAAAATTGAAGGAGTCAAGCACAGAAGAAGCCTATAACCAACAATTGAAAAAAGAACCCAAATAATAATTCATTTGAAGCCTTTAACCGTGTCCCAGAAGTAGAAGAGGTGGAAACCCCCACAAGACTACGAGGAAAGATCCCAACAAGCACAAGGTAGATCAGTCATCACAAGAGTATGAAACCCCAGCAAACTAAGCAGATCCATAGACTCACCGAGTCTCAGGGAAAGAACCAAAAAGAGAGGAATATGTAGTCATCGAAATGGATGAGAAGGACCTTGTAGGAATCGACCTAGACACGTTAGAGGAAGGACTCAACAAGAAGGATCTCCAAACCTTACGAGAGGAACAACTCAAAAAAGTTCACAAAGCATTTATGGAATCATTAGCAGGGGATAAATCTAGGTTGGAGATCAACACAAACCCAAACCAAGATCCAAGAAAACACCCAAAAGAATACAGGTTAAGGGGCAGAAAATTGGCTGATCAACTAATAAAGGAGGCTGAAAATTATATGATCAACTCGGCACAGATTCACAGGCTCTCAGAGAGCTTCTTTTCCCACCCACCAAATTTTTAACTATGAAGATCCTCACCTCGAGTATAAGAGCCCTAAATGGAAGATCCAAACAAAGGATTCTTGGAAACCGCATCAAAATGGAAGACCCTGATATATTCCCGATACAAGAGACAAAATGTGTAGGGAAAACTGCAAAAGATTTCATAAAAGATGTTGGCGCAACTGTGAATCCTACCAAACAGACTCAAAAGGGGCTTCAGGAGGCCTAGCCATCCTATGGAATACTTCTGTACAGTCATCCTTGATCAAGGCCTCTCCACCCCATGCACCATCATAGTACACTACAAAGCAATTGGTTCGAACAAGGAGGGAATGATCACAAATGCCTATGGACAACAGAACAACCAAGACAAAGACATATTTCTTCAAAAGTTGTCTTACCTAGGTTCTTTAGAAGAAGGTAAGCGATGGATAATAGGGGGAAGATTCAACATGATTATCATGCTAGAGGAGAAACGAGGGGGGCGGAAACGCTTGGAGCAAGACATCAAAAAATTCCAAGAAATCATAGAAAACATCAGATTGGTAGATATTGAGAATGGAAATGACACCTACACCTGGACCAACAAAAGATTAGGTCACCAACAAATAGCATGCTGGCTTGATCTCTTTCTCATCTCAAAAACTCTCCTTCTGGAAGGTCCCCTAGTATATTCCAACATCCTCCCAAACACAGGCTCGGATCACTAGTCAGTTCAGCTCTGGGTTGACACTATTGCTACCCCGAAGCTTAATCCCTTCAAATTTGAGAAATTTTGGCTCTCCCATCCAGATTTCCAAGAGCTATCCCATCACTGGTGGAGCACTGCGGAAACAAAGAAATGTAAAAAAATGTATTTATTCCAGAAAAAACTCAAATATTTCAAACAACAGGTGTGCAAATGGAACAAAGAAGTCTTCGGGAACATTTTCAAGGAAATAAAAATGCTCGAACAAAAAATAGAGAACCTTCAGGGACAAATCATTCATGCATGATATACAATCACTCAACAACAAGAGGAGAATGAACTCAAAAAAAAACTACATGAAAGACACAAGGAGGAAGAAATCCGGTGGAGACATAAATAACGAGTTCAATGGCTCAATGAGGGAGAGAAAAACACCAAATTCTTCCATCGTTCCATGATCCATAGACGCCTCATCAATTGCATCACAAATCTGGATGAATCAAAAGGAAACCACCTATTAACTCATCAAGAAATAATGCACAAGATGATAGAATTCTACAAGGAACTCCTCTCAGAACACAATGTGGACCGCACCTCAGCAAGAGAGTGGGTGACCGAAAATATCCCAACTATAATCACCCAACAACAGAATGAGGATCTCATGAGACCAATAACACAAGCATAAGTGGATCAGGCTCTTCAGAAGTTACCCATAGGAAAGGCTCCAAGTCTACATGGTTTCACAACAAAATTATTCCACTCCTGTTGGCATATGATAAAGGAGGAAGTGTGCCAGCTAGTGGTCGAATATTGCAACTCAGGAAAAGTTCTTGCAACACTAAATTCCACTTTCCTCACTCTAATTATCAAAGAATAAAGGGTCACTAATCCTTAGAACTTCAAACCCATATCTCTTTGCAATGTGATCTACAAAATCATTTCCAAGGTCATAACGCTAAGACTTAAACCAATTCTCCCCTTCACCGTCTCCAAGGAGAAATCATGATATGTCGAAGGAAGGAAAATCATGGACAACATCATACCTGTCTATAAAATCATTCACTTGCTCAAAATCACCCTCACTCTAGGTATGCTTCTAAAACTTGACCTTTCAAAAGCTTTTGACAAATTAAGCTCGCAATACAGGAAAGCTCCCCTATCAGATTTTGGTTTCAACAAGGATTGGATATCTTGGATAATGAACCTCATTTACTCAAAATTTGTCTCGGTCCTCATCAATGGTGTCCCCTCTCAAACCTTCTCCCCCTCAAGAGGAATAAGGAAAGGTAACCCTCTCTTCCCTTTCATTTTTTTCATAATGGTTGAAGGTCTAGGATGTTATATCAAGGAATCAATTGAAAATGGATCCCTCCAAGGCCTCCCTCTTCATGGGTTACAACCAAAAACCTCCCATAGCCAATTTGTCAATGACCCGTTGCTAATGAACACCCCCACCATGCAAGAAGAAATTAAACTAAGTTCCATCCTCTCTGACTTCAGCGAAGCCTCTGGCACCACCTTCAATCTTGCCAAATCACAACTCTTCTTTTTTAATACTCCTGTAGCAATCGAACAACACCTTTCTCAAATTATGAATACCCTTATCTGCACTCTACCCTCACGCTACCTGGGACTCCCTCTCTCTAATTCAACAGCTAGAAACATCTCCTCAGATTCCCTCCTTCTCTCCATCACCAACTGTCTTAGAAACTGGACATTTTGCTCCCTCAAACTCCCAGCAAGATCGATTCTCTTAAAGTCATTCCTCCAGGAAATCCCATCTTACCTCTTCTCATCCCTAGCTTCCCCCCAATCTCTCATAAAGGAAATAAGGAATCTGCAAAGAAAATTTCTATGGCATGGAAACAACTAGAATAAAAAATGGGCCCTTGTGAATTGGGACAAGGTATGCAAGACCAAATATTTAGTTGGTCTGGGCCTTCAGGACCCTGGAAAATTAAATAGCACAATGGGAGAAAGAATTTGGTGGATATGGCTCAAAACACCAGCAAAGATCTCAACAAAACTATGGAAATGCAAATATGCCCCAAACATGCATCAAAATCAACTCATAAAAATGCAGGAGAAAATCCAAGGCTCCAACATATGGAATGTGGCTTGGAAAAAATGGCCACTCATACAGGAACATGCCTTCTGGGAAATTCAGAATGGCCAGAATGCCCTATTTTGGATGGATTCCTGGCAACAAATGTCACCCCTACAACTAGAAGAAAATATACAATCCTACGAAAATCGCATTCAAGATCTGGCCACTCTCAAAGTGGCATATTTGTGGACAGATACCCTCAACATATCTCCCTAGCGAAGATGGAAATATAGTCATCAGGAACTCCAAGTGGCAATGAACTGTGACCTACAACACTAGAAACAAGCTACAACCCAATGGAGAATCCGGAAAAGAACAGACCAAGACATTCTCAAATGGGGATACACACCTCATGGAAGCTTCACTATCAAGAAGGGATACACCCTTCATGAGAAATTCCATAACCTTCATAAATATAGCATCTCCAAAACAATATGGAAATCGAAACTCTTGCCCAAAATCTCTACTTTCCTCTGGCTTCTACTTCAGAACAATATCTTAACATGGGACAATCTTAAAAAACGAGGGTTCATCGGCCCCTCGATCTACCATTTCTTCTGTCTCGAGGAAGAAACCATGGAGCTCCTCCTAAATAAGTCTCCACTTAGTGAGAACATCTGGAACCATGCCACTCAGTTCATTAGATGAACCAAACGAGTTAAAAACAACATCACAAGCACCATAAGGGACTCGGGCTCTGACAGCTTCAAAAGTCCTATCTTGAACAGAGCCTCGTAACTCTTACCATGCTTCATAGTTTGGAAACTATGGAAAGAGAGAAACAAAAGAATCTTTCGCTCCCAACCATCTCCTCCCACCCTCTACTGGAACACAATCCTCCTGCATCCTCGGGAAACTCTTCAACTACAATCATGGACCAAGCAAGACTTCCCAACTGACCCAGGTGATATCTCACTCCTCAACTCCTGGGGCTTCCTGTTTGCACACTCCAACACTCCTCAGTAGCTCCCCCTTTTTTCAAAATCCCTTAGTCCCTCTAAGTGGCGCCTCCCCCCACAAGGATTCCATAAGGTCAACTTTGATGGCACATCAAAAGGCAATCCAAGACACTTGGGCTATGGCATGGTCATAAGAAACAACTTAGGACAAACTCAAAGCCTCATCACAAAAAATTCTCTAGAGCTTTGGGGTCTTATCAAAGGAGTGCAAATGGCACTAGATCAAAACCTCACATGTCTGATCATTGAAGGAGACTCCAAAATCATAATAGACTTAGCAACAAAAATCCTAAATGGAAAAGATCCAAGGAAAATCACACCCATCTCACGCCTCCTTGGCCCTCTTTACAACTTCCAAGCTCTTCTTAGACCCTCTCTAACTCTGACGCCTTCACACATTAAGTGAAGTGTAAACAAAGTTGCGGACAGAATGGAAAATGCAGGGGTTACCTCTATGCATCACATCCTTCTCCACAATTCTAGGCAATCCCAAATCTCACCCCTCTCGCTCCAATGCGAGGAGCTTGCTCAACTGGATGGCCCTAAACTGGATAGGGTGCCACCTTTGTCTATTAGAATCTCTTCCAAGTCAGTAATGATCAAAAGCTCAGGAGCGAGCCCATAAGAACATTAGTTGGCAGTTGATTGAGGGACCTCGACAATCGAGAGTCAGGAGCACAGAGGTTGTTGTTTCCCAAATTCGCGAAGTCACGAAAAGCGAGAGAGGATATGGATCATTGATGCTCGAGATTATTTGAACCGTTGATTGGGTCCCATTCATCGGACATGAGAAGTTTTTGGGAACTCGGGTTTCGGGAGTTCGGAGCATGGAGGGAGTTGTCTACCCAAGTTACGAAGTCGCGAAACACAAAATCGTGACCCATTGGTGCTAGACAGAATCTCAACCGTAGATCTAGACCCATTGATCTGACATGAGAAAGTTTTGGGAATTCAGGTTTTGGGAGTTCAGAGCATGGAGGGAGTTGTCTCCCCAAGTCCCGAAACTTGCAATCACGAAATGCGAGAGCAGATCTTGACTGTTGGTGCCAGAGGAGAAGCAATCAGGAGTTCGAAGCATGGAGGAAGTTGTCAGCCCACGTCGCGATACGCGAAACGCGAAATCTCATTGATGCTCAAGGAGATCTAAACCATTGATCCGGTCACTTTGATCTTAGGCAATTTTGTAAGCCGATAGGTTGCAGGCACTTTTGTAAGCATATAGGATGCGGGGCAGATAGGCTGCGACATTTTTGTAGTAGATATGCAAGCATTTTTGTAAGAAGATAGGTTGCAAGCATCTTTGTAAGTAGTGAGGATGTATGTCTTTTTGTAAGCTCTCAGTTGAAATTAATATAGAAATCCATTTTTTATTCACAAAAAAAATGTACCCATTTCCAATAGAAATAAGTAATTAAGAACTAAAACCCTATTAAATATACCCATTTCCAATAAGAAGTGAGTAATTAATTGCTAAAAACCTATCAAATATACCCATTTCCAATAACTGTACGCATTAGGCATAATAACCGTAAAGACATGTCGATTCCTAATAGATCCGATCTGACGATTAGTATAATGGCTACTAAAACGACTGTATTGTATAAAGTGAGGGCATCTTGCGTTGCTTCTGTCATCGGACCTCATTTTATCACTGGTGAAAAGGTGGTGTTTTCCATTTTCAATTCGTCCATAAAAGATTTCAGTTAAATTACGTGATCGCTAATCTAATACGATTTGGTGCGGCCATCCATTTTATTTTTGAGATATCGAAATGGAAGGGAAAGGGGAAAGACGCTCAGAACGACAGAGTAGAAGCAGAAGTAGAAGTCCGGATGCTGGAAGAAGATCAAATCCCACTTCGTTACTACCCAATAGCAGTGTACCCCAATCAGACGAGCATTCCTTTGATAATCACATAGAAGATATCGTATTCCCCTTTGTTCCTGAGAATCAGCAGGCTCCAGAAGAAGACATTGAGATAGACAATGATGATGAGATAGAAGATATTGAGGCGGATAGTGTTGATGATTATGATACATGGAGAAAAATGCGAGATACTTATATTTCTTATCTGCCTACAGAAGATCGGCAATCTGCAGAATAACTATTACGTCGACTTGAGGAGCTACGAGTTCAAATTGACACTCTTATCGAAGCTTCTCGACAAACTCGTAATGAGCTACAACTTTGTACGGAGGGAGGCAGAAGATACATTGCAGGAGAGGATGTATTGCCTCTTGATGATCAGAATCTGCCGGCTATAAAAGAAGCTAGTGAGATCCCCAATGAAGAAATTCAAGCTACTCATGTTCCTCCTCCGGCTACAGAAGAACTAGTGGATCAGGCTACAGAAGAACCAGTCGATCAGCAATCTACAGAAGAATTATTACGTCGTCAGCAGGAGTTGCAGACAAGGATACATGATCTTATTGAAGCCCGGCGAGAAACTGGACCTGAGCTACTAGTTCTTATAGAGAGAGGCAGAGATCTCTATCATAACATCGTATTGCCTACCATGAGGATTTCGGAACATGATATAAATGATAATACTATCGCTTCCTCCTGCTCAGTTTGCCTTGACGATTTTGAATTGGCGGAGGAGACATCTCAACTCCAGTGCGGCCACGTCTACCATTCCAATTGCATTTTAACATGGCTGCGTGTGGGATCTAACTGTCCAATCTGCAGATCCCGCCCCACATAATTTTACTGAAAGGTGTTCTATGTAAGGATGGTTTGTAATAATTAATCAGCAATGAATTAATTAAAATTTTAATTTTTTATTGAAATTATTTTTAAAGGTGTATATATTAGCATAACCATATATAAATAAAATAAAAGTAGTTGATATAGTATTTTTTATCTTTGAAAATTAAGTCGATATGAACTATTTTCAAAACTTGTGATTCCATTTTATATTTACATTTCATAAATAACGAATCCCATAAAGAATACACATACATATGAACTGTTTTCAAAACTTGTGATTCCATTTTATATTTACATTTCATAAATAACGAATCCCATAAAGAATACTACATACATATGAACTATTTTCAAAATTTGTGATTCCATTTTATATTTACATTTCATAAATAACGAATTTCATAAACAATACTACATACATCTTTAAATAAAATTCATGATTATAGGATAAAAGCAATGTTAGGATATTTGGGATAGGTGAAGGAATTTCATCTAAGTTCAAGTTTTAGGGTGCCCATATATATATGGGCTACAACTTAGGAAACTGTAAGGTAGGAGATGTATTATAATAAGAAGAAGCATAATTATTCCAGCAAATATCAATGAGTCAACAAAATTTAGAGAATAACAACACCAACAACCTTCAACATAATGTTCTAGAGAAATATCTTTTTAGAAGGAGAAGTTTATATTAAGTGTTTTTATGTTATACTTGTTGACATTATTAAATAGGCCTTACTAACTAATGTATGCCTTTATTATATGGAAAATATATTATTCTACCTATGTGAGGGGTTAGGGAGGCTAGGTCCCTATCTTGTCCCCCCCCCTTGAAAAAAAGCTTTATGGTGACAGAGGAAATTGTTGCAAAATGGAAGTTGACTCCATTTATAGAGATGAAACCTTCAACTGAGATAACACTTCCTTGATAGTGCGTTGACAGAGATGATGTTTTCCTTGGTCCAAGACTCCTTATGGTTGAAACTAAATGAAATCTTCTTCATCCAACTCACTCAGAATGTTTTGAGTCTAGCACATAGTTCCATTCAGGTTCTTTAAGCATGAGACATGAAAAATAGGATGGATCTTAGAGTTACTAAGGTATCACATCCACACAAGTGTGGATGTCCTATTTCATTTCATTGCAAAAAAAGTAACATTTAACTCTTTCATAGATTTCGGTAAGTGAAGCATGAAACTCAGAGAACATTCTGGATTTAAGGTTCGATTGTTTTCTTAAGTACATGCTACCTTTATTGTGAAGATCATCATTTTTTCAAAAGTACCTTGGCCAGTGTTGTGAATCTTATTGCAATTTTTGGCTCAAGTTAAAAAGTTTGGGGTCTTGTAACCATTCTTGATGAATGTCCTAAAGCCAATCTAGTACATTGAATGAGAGGGAAAATATGTACTCTTTTTCTTCCTATTTCCTTGAATGAGCATGAATAACCACATTCACATCTACATAGCTTGGTCACCCCTTTTTGTTACTTTAGGGATAAAAAGTTTTGTTCTATAAATAATTTGGAAGTGTTTCAGGAATAGATAAGGATTCTACAGATCTACTATGTGCATAATATCCAACATTTCCTTTTGAGAGGAGGATGTTAGAGGTTTACTACATGAAAAATATCCAATGTTCCTTTTCATAGGTTGAATGACCCAATTGTTGCTCTTATAGTTGTTGTTTGCTAGTGAAATCCAAAGGTCAATCATCTTCCATAAGGACTACATCAATCTATTTCCATGACGCATCATATTCGAGGAAAAACATCTTAGTGAAGTTTGGTAGTTAAACAATTTGAGTTGTGCACATAATATATTTCAAGGCCTTTAAGGATTGATAAGTTGATAGAATCCAACTGTTTGAGAAAAATCTCTTGCTAAGAACTTGATCCAGGAGTTGAGTTGCCAAATTTTACTATATATGAGAATATCATATAAAACTAAGACAAATTTATGTAGGAAGGGACGAAAGACATGATTCATGAGACTTTGAATATCAGAGAGAGCATTACATAGGACAAAAATCATGACAAAGAACTCATAAAGACTCTCATGAGTTTGAAATATGTGTTCTTATTTCATATGTATCTAGTGGTAGTTAGAAAAGAGATCCACTTTGGTAAATTAATGAGCACCACTCAATCCATCCAAATGGTCATCAATGATAAGGATGAAAAATTTGTCCTTAATTGTGATTTTGTTGAGGGAAAAAAAATCAAGACACATCCAATGAGCGTCTTGTTTCTTGAATGTGTCACCATCACCATAACGAAGTTTGGTCAACTCATTAGTAATTCCATGTAGCGAAAAATAATGTTTTGTTTAAGTTACTCGACTTGTGAGATATAAGCCATCAAATGTGTTGACCTTAACTCTTGGACGGCGAGGTTCATTATGAAAGGAGTTGTATTGAAAGGCCATAGTACGAGAGGAATCAAAACCATTGAAGTGTGATGATTTGTTATAGGAGAACCATTGAAGTGTGATGATTGGTTATAGGGGGGACCTAGGAGAAGAAAAGGTGATGGTACTCAAATGGATAACACATACTATTAGCAATTTCTGAAAAGGTTTCTCAATTTCATTTTTCCAAGCAAAGTGATGATGGTAAGGCTGAACATTTGAAGGAACATTGTTGTGGACTATAGAAATGGAATGATCATGCATGTTGTATTAAGGGGGAATGCCATGAGGGGTGTTAAAAATAACTTAGTGGTGGGATATTATAGATTGGATGTCACTGTGCGCAAAGGATGTCTTAATGGCCTGAATACAATGGAGTTGGGAAATAATGTTAGAATGACCTTTTTTTAGTAGAATTTCAATTCGATGGGTGCTAATGATATTCGGTGAGCTTGATGTGATGCCTTAAAACTTATATTGTTTTTCCTCCTATTGGAATTGTAAGGGGAGGTACTTCAAATCCATGGTAAGGGGACCGAGAGTGCATTACCATTCAACACCTAGCACTATGTCACAACCACCCATGTCTATAGAAAATATATGATATTTCAGGTGGTACTAACCAATTTTTATGTGCACATTCTAACAATGCAATCCACATATCATGGAACCACCATTAGCAATCATGACATGAAATTTAGTGAATGCACATATATAGGAGTTGACTTATTGGGAAATGCGATGATGAATAAAATTGTGAGTGTTTCCACTGTCAACTAGGGTGACGAGTTTTCTATGTTTAATGTATCCAATTAAAATGAGTGTTTGGGGAGTAGAGAAGCCTGTAAGGGTGTTTATTGATATTAGCGGTTCAACTTTGGGAGGCTGTGAGGGAGGAGTAGGAGAATTTGGTTGGGGTATCTATTCAAGAGGGGAAACATTAACATCCTTGTTAGTAACATATTCACTAATAGCCATAATTTTTTTTAATTCTTTTCACTTGTTCCGCATAAAATATGTGTCATCATAATTATAAAAAATTCCTTTGACTTGGCATTCATCAATTTGTGCCCTAGTTATTTTTTTTTTTATCTTGAGAGGAGTAGTAGGATGAGAAGAATTGGAGGGTGTAGGGAGAGGAATAAAGGAGGGTTTTTTATTTTGGGCAGAGAAAGTATGTTATTTTTCTTTTGCGTGTTTAGTAGCCTCCAATTGTTGGGTGTAGGGAGAGAAATAAAGGAGGGTTCTCTATTTTTGGAAGAGAAAATATGTTGTTTTTCTCAGGCATGTTTAGTAGCTTCCAACCACATCTAGGTTGAGGCATGAGGAAATGGGCTTGGATTTCATCCTTTAGACAATTGATAAAACATTCTCAAAAGAAGGCATCATACATGCTTTTCGTTCAAAATCCAATTTCTCAAAGGTGGTTATAAAGTCTTCCAATGTGCCAAACTATTTCAACTTGGTCAAATGGCCTAAATGAGGGGGTGTATGTGTTAAAGCGTTCATAAATATTTGCAATAAAGTGTGTCCAAGCAACATACTCTATCATGCATTTTTACAACATTTCCACTAGATAGAGATAACCATAACAAAGTTTGGTCAACTCATCAGTAATTTCATGTAACGAAAAATAATGTTTTGTTTAAGTTACCCGACTTGTGAGATATAAGCCATCAAATGTGTTGACCTTAACTCTTGGAAGATGAGGCTCATTACAAAAGGAGTTGTATTGAAAGGCCATAGCACGGGAGGAATCAAAACCATTGAAGTGTGATGATTGGTTATAGGAGAACCATTGAAGTGTGAGGATTGGTTATAAGAGGGACCTAGGAGTATTTCAACAACTCGTTGAGAGTGTATTTCATTGAGTAAAAAATTTGAGTGAATTTGTTAACCATGGCCTAAAATTTGTTTTGGACTTGGTTCTAGAAGTTTGAAAATTCAAAATTAATGCAAGTAATGTCAAAAGTCAAGTTATAGATCTTCTCCTTGTTCTTTTGGTTTCAACATGTAAATCTTGGTTGTAAGTGGTGGCTATTTGGGGAGTAGAGGTGTGTGGGAGGGGTAGTGGGTTCACTAAAAAAATGATGATAAATGATACATATCACTTCTCTTAGGGTGACAAGAGGAACCCAATGGGATATGCAGAAAATAAAGGTTTTGGGAAGGGGGTTGGGTCCTTTGGAGAAAAAAGATTAAAAATGATAGGTACCATAGGGATCAATTCAAGAGAGGAATCCAATGGGATAGATCCAAATAACAATGCACGTGGGACTGCTATGCTTGTTTTCTTGTCAAATACATACTTCAACATGAAAAATATTGCAGTAACCAAGTTCCTAAATTGTTAAAAGGAAAAAATGTGTAGGAATTTCAAAATGAGAAAGCAGTAAGAAGGTTGCATGACAAGATATTTGTTATGTTTATTGTTCTATTCCATTCCCAATGGTTATGGTTTTGAGGGTTCCTTTAGAATATAGATAAGAGTTTTCCCAATGCTATATCTCATTAATATACATGTGGGGTTGAACAAAAGTACTCAGCCCAATATCTCATGACACCAACTAAGGAGGATTGACCATACCCTTATCCATACTTGATTACATAGGAACTAGAGAGTATCATATTGGTTGTTGTTCTTAGTGTCACTACAGGAGTCAACTGGTTGATTGAATCATCTAGAGCTATTATTAGGAGACGTAACAGACTCCTGATATACCTAATTGTACGTGAGAGTGATGGTCATGTACATATTATGTTCGATGTGGTACTACTCAAAGGGTTAACAATAAGAATATATAGTTTTACAACAAGGTGAAACATTTGTTTCAATGAATCCCATGAAACCTTCTATATTTCTTGGATGTAGTCTTCCCTAGCCATAATTTTACCCATCCAACGACAAATCTTTGTGCTTTAAAGACATCGATAGTACATGTCTCTACCCTAGAAAACCATTATCACAAATTTTGTGGAGGAAAGTGCTCTAATAATAGTTGTAATGTACTAGATGTATTATAAAAAGTAGAAACAAAAATATGCAACAAATATCAATGGGACAACAAAATATACAAAATAAAAACACCAACAATGATATCATTAATGACATAAATCCAAGTTCGCTTGCCTCTTCGAGGGGACAACCTCCAACTTTATAGAGGAATATCTTTCTATAAGTAGAATATTTTATTAAATCTTCTCACATTATACTCGTTCACATTATTAAATAGGACTTCTTTATTAATTTCATCCTTTGTTACATGGAAAATATATTATTATACCTATATGAGCGATTTGGGAGGTTAGGTCCCTAATAGAAGGTGCCTACATATGTGGGATTGATGCAAGAGCATCGCTCCACCTTAGCAACACGCCAACATTCGAGCACATCATCACACATTTCAGATAGGGAGAGGGATTAATCCTCCCATTTTTAGATTTTAAATATAAATCTATACGAATTCATGTTGTAAGCTTGAGTGAAAACCAAGCCATATCTCTGAACAGACAGAAGATAAGTTTTCCTCTAATATCTGAAAGGTTGATGGTTCTAGGTTCAATTCAAACTAGATGGCCATTTATGAAAACTTCAATGTAATAGATGAAGTTAGGCAAGAGAGGACAAGATCGAAGAGCCCTCTTTTGGAAGGATATCTGGCATTAGATTTCAGGAGGAAAGTTAAGATACTTTTGAGAGAGGGATCTCGGGGTAGAGAGGTCTTAGGAGAAGAAAAAATCAGGATAGAGTTAAAATAGGTGAAATAATTGAGACTTTGTCATAGTCCAGTCTATGTACACATTTTTAAAAAAACATACATCTTAATACGAAGAAAAATAGTTTTTCCTGCACACGACGTGTTTATGAATTTTCTGTATCCTGTGAATGTTATCTATGTGTTAATGTGTTGTAGATGTATCATAGGTTTCATATACAGCCGGAACATAAATTTATTTATCTTTGTTTGAGTTTGAAGTGTTATTTTGTGTTATTTAGGCTGTGCAAGGAGTGCACAATCGAACATTTGAAATTTTGTAGATAACGTAGGGAGTGTGAGTTTGAACTTTTTGGAGTCAGGAAAGAACATGCAGGGAGGGTGCACCAGAGTGATAAGAAATCAAGGAAGAACCTCAAGGTTACTGAATACCTTAGAGGAGGAATTTGTGTAGAGAAGGCATAGAGAGACAAAGTTATTGAACACTATGTAAGGAAAAGCTTTGCAAGGTGTGCATCGAGCAAGAAGAATGTTAGGATGGTGAGAAGAATTTATTTTCTAGAAATCATTTGGATCTGAGTTTGACGAAGTCCCAGAAATGAAAGGAGTACATGGGAGATCGAAATCTTCACGAATATCAAGATTAGAAGGAATAACACAAGTAGTGCATGGGTGACAGACTTATTCTAAGTCCTAAATCTCAGAAGTGATAACACTCTCAGAAGCATAAGAGATACCTAAAATATTTGGGTTCGCGGGAGAAAGTTCAAAAGTCGAAAACCTTTGACGAATGACGAAATATTCCAAGTCAGTAGAATTCTAAATCTCAGGAGGAGGAGCAACAGTAACCATAAGATTGGTTGTAAGGAGAATCCTGGTCCGTTGGATCAGTTCCTAGCGAACAAGGATGGTGGAGGAGAAGAGAACAGATCCCATCCATTGGATCTTAGCACATAGGGTAAACAGTATTCAGATCCAGACAGAAATGAATGAGCCTTAACACTGTGTACACGCAGGATATCGGACTTTTCAAAGTCCCAATGTCCCAAAGTGAGTAAGGATCCTGCATCATCAAAGGCGACAAGTGTATTAAGATCTGAGTTTTTGGGTGAAAGTACTTCGAGAGAAACGAGTGTACAGGAGTTGAAACTTATGAAACCCGAAGACCAAAGCATATAGAGGTCGTCATATCAAAGCAGAGACACATGTCAAGAGATCATGTGTTTCGGATGAAGATGCTCCGAGAGGAATGAGCGCACAGAAGTTTGAAACACTCAAAGCCTGAAGAGATGAAGAGAATAGAGTCATTGATCTGCAGAGGGACACTTGTCAATAGATTGTGAGATCCAGGTAAGATGTAGTGAGGTTTCAGTTGAGAACTGAGATTGTCCAATCTCGAATAGTCGAAGAGAATATGGATCGTTAGATATAGGAGGACACGTGGCGAGAGATCGTGAACTTCGGTAGAAGTCACACCGGGAGAATGCGAAGGAGAAAGGTTTGACATCGCCGAAGCCCGAACAACCAAACTGAATGATAGTCGTCGATATGAGAGAGGATAGGTGCGAACAAATCGTGGAAATTAGAGGATTTCACTCTGGGGTTTTTGTGGAAATAATTTTTAGAAAGTTCAAAAGCGTCGAAGGCTAAAATGACTAAGGACCGTTGATCCCAAAGGAAGAACGCAGATCGTGGATCTATGAAGGGACACTTGGTGGACGAATATTTACTCTATTAGATATCCATTGAACAGTCGTTAGATCAAGGGACGACAGGTGTCAAGATATCTAACGCTTCAAAAGGATTCACTCCAGAGGTTTGTGGTTGTTGAGATTTGAGAACGTCGAAGGCCAAATTCTTGGGAACAACAAGAGATGTCGATGCAAAGTGATGCAGTTAACCCAACCCTCGAGCCAAGATACGCATAGGATTTCTCTTCTTCGAATCCACAGAACCGAAATAGTTCTTTAGGGCCCTCACTGGAACCCCACGAATCTGATCCACAGGTCCTTCCACAAAAACCCCTCCTGCGCAAACATGCACCAGGTGTGAGTCTTCACCCCACGTGACCATGACTTTGTGGTTCTACTGGGATTTCGGTAATCAGGAGTTCACGATGCAATGACCCAAACCACTGCCTCCTCTACTTGCCAAACCCCAAAATGCCGAAAAGATGAAAATGGGTGCTATTCCTCCAAATTCTTTCGGGCTTTCACGATATTGTAAGTCAGGACTCCACGTCTCCTGACTCCTAGTCTCTCAAACGCCTGGGTCCTGGAATGCCAAAATGATGGTCCATGACAAAGCACTATCGAATTTCATGGTTCAGGAAGCCACAATGTAAGCGTTCCCCCCTATTCTTCATCTTTAGAATCCTCGGTGTCTGAATCCCCAAATTCCTAAAATGGGAATTCACACATGAAATCCAACGGATCTCGATGAGTTGGATCAAATGGTCCAGATCCTTTCAGGGTTCCATGAACTGGAAGTTCATGATGCACTGATTCCAAAATCACTTGCCGTTCCAAACCTCAAACTTTGAATTGTCGAAATGCCGAAATGGTCGCTTCCTCTCGGACCACACCCTGCTCCAAGAACATGTCGTGGTTTGTGACTTCGAGGTTTTCAACCCAGAGTGTCCCGACTCCTTGTCATCGAAATTTTCGAAATTCCGAATTCTAAAATGTTGAAATTCCAAAATCCCACCCTAAAGGGTTTTAATGGCTCTTGTTGATTCTCATCCAACGGCTCATAGTATTTCGCACTTCTCCCACGAAGTGTCTCCACTGTCCATTTCAGTTGTTCCACTATACCACCTCTACGGGTTTAACCTCTACGTAGCTTTTCCCTGATCTTTTGATCAATGGTTACCTATGCTACTGACCCAATGGTAGCTGATCTCCTTCCTAAGTATGCACTCCTTTCCTTCCTATTGGAAGATTTTCAAAAGTTTCAAAGGCCTCGACCTTTGCTTCCTCTATGAGCTCGATTCCTTTAGATATTGCCTGCGTTCTAGGAACGTTGTCCCTCCTGATCCTTTTCGACTGTGAAACCTCAAAGGGTTTTCTTGTCCTTTGCGACTCCTTGCAGGGTCCTTGCACGCAATTTTGTTATCTCCTCTAAGCTTATCCGTGGCTCTCACCTCAAAGTGTCTATATCCCTTTCTCTCCTTGAAAGGATGTAAGTGCCCTCTGGCAGCTTCATTCTCAAGCAAGATTTGTTGAGCCATCAGGGTGTTCAGTAACCCTTTGAGCGTCTCCTCCTGTGACACTTCTCTTATCTCAGAACTCAGAATAGAGTTCTTCTGTGCACTCTATGCACTTACTCAATGCCCTCCTGGTAGAGTTTCCACAGAACCTTCAATGATTCTATTATCTTTGTGCCTTCCTCTGCACAGTATTACCTCCAAGGTATTCAACAACCTTGATGCTTCCTCCTTGAGTTGAATACTTCCTATGGTGCACCCTCCTGGCACAACTCAGAAGTGCACTCTATCCACTAGCTCAATGCATCATGTGCATTTTCTCAAAGCTCTCCTGGCAGAGTCTTTACAGAATTCTCAGCAATTCTGCTTCTTCCCTCTCTGTGCTCTCCTCTACACAGTTCTTCCTTCATGGTGTTCAACAACCTTGAGGATTCTTCCTTGAGTTAATGACTTCAACTGGTGCACCCTCTTGGCACGTCTCTATCTAAAATTTCACAGAATTTAGAAGTGCACTCCTTGCACTGGCTTACAGAACCTGCAGTATTCTGTCATGCAACCTCTTGCATGAAGCCTCAAAGAACCCAAACCTGAAATCAAAGAACTCACAGATAGGAAATCTATCTATATCCTGCAGATGGAACTTAACATACATGTACAACATATCATCAACACATAAAGATATTCATCAACACACACAGAATAACATGTAGGAAAAACTTCTCTATTTGTATTAATCTGAAATGCCTCTTTACATTGTGTTTGAGCTCAGATTGCAAAAGAGTCTCGGCTCCCCTCTCTTTTCTCTATTCTTCTCTACCTCTCTATCCTTACTAAATGCTCTTTTTTAAAACAAAAGAAGATCTTTTTACAAAAGGGGGTTCCTCGAGCGCTTCCCTCCATCCTCACCAACTCTCATTAATTTACATTCAATTACATTGAATGGTTGTCTAGTATGAATCAGATCTAGATCTCAGCCTTACAACGAATTAAGGCACCCTTTATCTAAAGCCTACATATGTGCATGGATTTTGGCTTTACCAACCTTACAACATTTAATACAATTTCAAAATTTGAAATTTGAAAGTGAGAGGGATGCGCCTCTCCTCTCCATTGAATGTGTGCTTGATGTGTTGGCTAGCTGGCACGTAGCTGTCTTGGAGAGATTCTCCTACATCATACTCCTCTGCTGCAAAAATCATGAGGTCCTTCTCATGATCTTCCCAACACCGCTGTTGAACTCCACCTGTATCCCAAACAGTTGTTAGGAGATGTCCATATGATCCACTACTTCACTACTGCTACTGCTGCTACTGTTGTTGCCCTACTACTATGGCNCCTCATCCAGCTGCTCCCATGGATGGCTCTTCTTTGGTAGCCTGCTCCACCGCACTTCTTTCCTACAAACAAGTAGATCAACTAGATCTCCCATTCCATCTTCTTCCTCTAATGTCTCATCTTTCCACTCTGCTGCAAATTTCAACTCTGCAGTATTATCTTCTTGACCGACCTGTTGTTCAGTCACCTTCTCTGACAAACTTGCTTCTTCCATTTCTCCTTGTGCTGGTTTAATTCCATCTTCTTCCAGCTACTCCTCATACTAGAATTTTCCTTCACCTTCTACTACTACATGCCTCGGCATTACAGTCATCATCATCTGTTTAGCTCCCTGGCTGAAATTTTTGAGCGATTCCTCAGAATGCTCCTCTGCTAACATTTTCACGATTGTCTTCTCATGGCAGTCATCTACTGGTTCTGGATTGTTTAGAAAATCCTCTAACATTTCTAACTCCTTCTCCCATGGAGTGAGCATCTTAACTATGTGCTTCCCTTCTTTTCCTTAGGCAGCTTCTAAAATCTTCTCCATTCTTTGACAGTCACAGCTGGTTGTCCTTACACTATTACTGCACCCACAACATCTTCCTTGGCCTCGTCTTGGCTACTTGGTAGGAATATCTTTATCCCTCCAATCATCAGAATGCTCTTCTGATCTTCCTTCTGCTTGGGGAATGTTTTTAACTTGTCATCATATTCATTCACATGGTCTGCAAAACCACATGAATCTTCACTTCTCAGCACTCCTTGCTGACCTGAACTCATTCCTGAGTTCCTGAGACTTTCAGACAGTCTCACTTCTTTTCCCCTACCCACCTAGCAATTTGGGAATTTTCTGCTGACCACCTGGTAGTCTATGGGATCGGCTGATCCCATCTCAGTTCCCTCCTAGAAATTTCAACTCTCGGCAGCGCCCTCCTAGCAGTATATGATACCTTCACTTTATCTCTTTCTATTGCCCACCTGGCAATTTGAAAGTCCATCTCTACCCACTTCGCTGTATAATCTCTCATCTTCATCATCACTGAGATTTGTCCTAGCTTCTGGTTCCCACACATGAACCATCTCTTCTCTGGGCCTAAGTATTTTCACATACCTCAGCCACCTCCTCAAAAGCCTTTGTTGTCTTCTGGTCAACAATTTCTTGACTGGCCACTTTTCTTTCCTCCTCAAAGTCCATTCATACACCCAATGTGTCTCTGTGTTCTGTTGCACCCAGAGTGGAAGTTCTTCCATCCTCACCCTTATCTCTACGAGTTCTTCATCCATCCCTGGATTTCTCTTCTACTTGTGGTCTTCCCTATGACCATTCCCATGGCCTTTAGTATCCATCTTCCTATTTCTATCTTCCCTCCTGGAAAACTTGTTGCTATCACTCTGCAACCGTGAGTGCTTCCAACATCTCCTACAGTCCTCCTGACTGTCTAGTGACTTTTGCGCACCTTGCAACAATCATCATACATCTTCAACACTCTGTCTTCTTCTTCTTTTGTCTGTAAGCAAAGATTGGCACTCCCTGCCTCTATCGCCTACAGAAGTCAAAATCTCGCTCTGATACCAAACTAATGTGTATCAGGGTGTTTTTTTCTTTTCCTTCTGCCTCCTTCTGCCTACAATATATAGACAGAGAATCAGGCTCTGATACCAACTAATGTGTATCAGAGTGTTTTTTTTCTTTTCCTTCTGCCTCCTTTTGCCTGCAGTATACAAACAGAGAATCAGGCTATAATACCAGACTGATGCAGTGACCCTGACCCTTGGGATGAGATCTGCACACGATCACTCTTCTTCAAATCCACAGAAATGAAATAGTTCTTTAGGGCCCTCACTGGAACCTGATCCACAGGTCCTTCCACAAAAACCCCTCCTGCACAAACATGCACCAGGCACGAGTCTTCACCCTACCTGACCATGACGTTATGGATATACCAGGATTTCATAGTGCAATGACCCAAACCACTTCCTCCTCTACTTTATGAACCCCGAAATGCCAAAAATATGAAAAGGGGTGTTATTCCTTCGAGTGCTTTTGGGCTTTCGCCATATTGCAAGTCGGAACTCCACGTCTCCCGAATCTTGGTCTTTTGAACACCTGGGTCCTAGAATTCTGAAATGATGGTCCACGACAAAGTAAAATCGGCTTTCACGGTTTGGGAAAACTTGACACAAGCATTCCCCCCTGTTCTCCATCTTTCGAATCCCCGGTGTTTGAATCCCCAAATTCCCAAAATGGGAATTTGCACACGAGATCCAACAGCTCTCGATGAATTGGATCAAATGGTCCAGATCCTTTCAGAGTTCTGTGAACTAGAAGTTCACGATGCAGTGATTCCCAAAACACTTGTCATTCCAAACCTCGAACTCCGAAATGCCAAAATGTCGAAATGGCCACTTCCTCCAGAACCACACTTTGCTCCAAGAACGAGTCACGTTTCATGACTTCGGGGTTTTCAAACCAGAGTGTCCCGACTCCTTTTCATTGGAATTGTCGAAATGCCGAAATCCCACTCTAAAGGGTTTCAATGGCTCCTATTGATTCTCATCCAATGGCTCACGATGTTTCTTTCTTCTCCCACAAAGTGTCTCCACCGTCCATTTCATCTCTTCCACTACGCAACCTCTACGGGTTTAACCTCCAAATAGTTTTTCCCTGATCTTGTGATCGACAGTTATCTACGCTATTGACCCAACGGTAGCTGATCTCCTTCCTGAGTACGTGCTCCTTTCCTTCCTCTTGGAATATTTTCAATGTTTCAAGGGCCTCAGCCTTTGCTTCCTCTGCAAGCTTGATTCCTTTGGATATCTCCTACGTATAGGAATGTTGTCCCTACTGAACTTTGTCTACCGTGAAACCTCAAAGGGTTTTCCTCGCCTTTGCGACTCCTTGCAGGGTCCTTGTACACAATTGTGTTATCTCCTCTTAGCGTATCTGTGGCTCTAACCTCAAAGTGTCTATGTCCCTTTCTCTCCTTGAAGGGATGTAAGTTCCCTCTGGAAACTTCTTGCTCAAGCAAGCTTTGTTGAGCCTTCAGGGTGTTCAGTAACCCTGTGAGTGTCTCCTCCTGTGACACTTCTCTTATCTTAGAACTCATAATAGATTTCTTCTATGCACTCTATGCACTTACTCAATGCCCTCCTGGCAGAGTTTCCACAGAACCTTCAGTGATTCTGTTATCTCTGTGCCTTCCTCTACACAGTCTTACCTCTAAGGTATTCAACAACCTTGAGGCTTCCTCTTTGAGTCGATTACTTCCTCTGGTGTGCCTTCCTGGCACAACTGTGTCCAAATTCTGCAGAATTCAGAAGTGCACTCTATGCACTGGCTCAATGCATGCTATGCATTTGATCAATGCCCTCCTGGTAGAGTCTTTACAGAATTCTCAGCAATTCATCTTCTTCCCTCTCTGTGCTTTCCTCTGCACATTTCTTCCTTCAGGGTGTTGAACAACCCTAAGGATTCTTCCTTGAGTTAATGACTTCAACTGGTGCACCCTCCTGGCACGTCTCTGTCTAAAACTCCGCAGAATTCAGAAGTGCACTCCTTGCACTAGCTTACAGAACCCACAATATTATGTCATGCAACCTCTTGCATGAAGCCTCAAAGAACCCAAACCTGAAATCAAAGAACTCACAGATAGGAAATCTATCTATCTCCTGCAGATGGAACTTAACATACATCTACAACATATCATCAACACATAAAGATATTCATCAACACACATAGAATAACATGTAGGAAAAACTGCTCTGTTTGTATTAATCTGAAATGCCTCTTTACAATGTGTTCAAGCTCTAACTGCAACAGAGTATCCTCTCCCCTCTCTTTTCTCTATTCTTCTCTACCTCTCTATCCTTACTAACTGCTCTTTTTGAAAATAAAAGAAGATCTTTTTACAAAAGGGGGCTCCTCGAGTGCTTCCCTCCATCCTCACGAACTCTCATTAATTTACATTCAATTACATTGAATGGTTGTCTAGTCTGAATCGAATGTTGATCTCAACCTTACAACTAATTAAGGAACCCTTTATCTAAAGCCTGCATACATGCATGTCTTTTGTCTCTACCAGCCTTACAACATTTAATACAATTTCAAAATTCAAAATTTGAAAGTGAGAGGGTTGCGCCTCTTCTCTCCATTGAATGTGCACTTGATGTGCTGGCTAGCTGGCGCATAGATAGTTTGGAACGATGCTCCTACATCACGAAGGAGGAAAGGTGGAACCAGATCCTAAACTCCATAAGAAAGAAAAGGCGAAAAGGTCCAAGGACTTCGAGAAAATATTTGTCGTTGATCAAGGAAGAATTCGTAGGACCATTGATCTGGTTGAGGAGGTCAAAGTCTTGAAGTGAGACCTGGGAGGATACATGTCAGCAGATCTTCCACTCAGGTAGATACCCAATTAGCAGGAGCGAGGTTTGAGATTTCAAACAACTGAGGCACTGAATCATGAAGAGATATGGTCCTTAGATTTGGAGAGGACAGATCCGAACCATCAATCCAAAGGTACTGTCAAGATCAGGAGATCGACGGTCCCACAAAATTTTAGGGATTGAAGGTGCATGATATTTAACAGAAGTCGCAAGGTCATGTGAGGACGTCATCCAAGGTCATGTGCGAAGAAGGAGCTTAGCAAAGGGATATTTTGGAGGTTGAGAATTGATATTCCCGAAGGTCGGACTCACAGAAGAGATCCTGACCATAGATTCAAGGAACGAGATGGCATTAGATCTTCTAGTATGGAAGATTTTCATATACATGAGACAAAAGTTTGGGAACTAAAACTACCAAATCCTGAAAGCTGAAATACATGACAGTTGTTGATCTTGAGGAAGCGTCGAGGGACCGGATATCGACGGACGAGAAGAATTGTGAAGTTAGAACTTGCGAAAAGGATAATTATTTTAGAGTGGGCC
>JASDQU010103501.1:195362-207551 GCA_032191745.1 Picea mariana | reverse complement strand
AATAAAATAGAGGCAGAGCATCTAAAACACTTAGCTACAGTGATGAAGGGATTACAGCAAGAGAAGCTGCTCATAAATATGAATAAATCTTCATTCATGAAGACATAGCTCATTTATTTGGGTTTTGTTATTTCTGCAAATAAATTGAGGATGGATCTAGATAAAGTGGAGGTAATCAATAATTGGCCATCACCGAAGAGCATATTTGAGGTGAGAAGTTTTCATGGATTGGCTAGTTTCTACCAAAAATTCATCAGGAATTTCAGTGGGATTAGTGCACCGATGATGGACACAGCGAAGAAGAGACACTAATATTTTCATTGGACAAAAGAGGCTGAGAATATTTTTAATCTGTTGAAGAGGAAAATCATGGAACAACCAATCCTGGTGTTGCCTGGTTTCCAAAAGACATTTCAAGTGAAATGTGATGCAAGTGGATTTGCAATAGGGGCAGTCTTGAGTCAAGAAGACAGGCCGATAGCATACTTCAGTGAGAAGCTGAATGAAGCGAAGGTGAAATACTCCACGTATGACAAGGAGTTTTATGTTATTATTATGGCATTAAAGAAATGGATACATTACTTGATCCCAAGGGAGTTTGTCTTATACAGTGACAATCATGCACTGCAGTTTGTGACTCAAGAGGAAAAGTTGAATCAAAGACATGTAAAATGGGTTGAATACATGTAGAACATTACTTTTGTAATCAAGCATATTTATGGAACTACTAACAAGGTTGTTGATGCTTTGAGCAGGAAATGTTTGCTATTGCACGAGTTCAGAGTCAAAACATTGGGTTTTGATGATCTCAGGGACATGTACAGAGCTGATCCAGATTTTAAGGAGGCATATGAAGCAGCGGAGAATCCAATTCTCAGGGAAAGAAGTCAATGGATAGAATACATGATCCAAGAAGGATTATTGTTTAAAGGTAATCATCTTTGTATTCCAAAATGCTCCATGAGGGAGAATTTGTTGAAGGAGAAACATAGTGGAGGATTGGACGGACATTTAGGTCATGACAAGATGTTCAAAAAGTTGAATGAGTCTTATTATTGGCCAGGAATGCGAGCATACGTCAAAAGATTCGTGGATAGATGCAGAATTTGTCAGCATTCGAAAGGAAAGAGGCAGAATGCAGGATTTTATCAACCATTACCCATACCTGAGAGGCCATGGGATGTCGTCAGCATGGACTTCATATTAGGTTTGCCAAGAACATAAAGAGGGTTTGACTCAATCTTTGTAGTGGTGGATAGAATTTCCAAAATGGCACACTTCATTCCATCTCATAAAACTAGTGATGCAACTCACATTGTGAACCTATTTTTCAAAGAAGTCATTCGACTTCATGGCTTACCAAGGAGCATAGTTTCGGATCGAGACACTAATTTCGTCGGACACCTTTGGAAGACCTTATGGAAGAATCTGGTAACTAACTTACCATTCGTTTCGGCTTATCATCCTCAGATGGATGGACTAACAGAAGTGGTGAATAGAAGTCTGGGAGACTTGCTAAGGAGCTTGGTGACAGAACACCACAGCTAGTGGGACAACATATTACCATAGGAAGAGTTTGCTTATAATGACTTAGTCAACAAAAGAACGGGGCAGATTCCATTTAATATTTTCTATGGCATGTAGCCGAGAGGAATTTCTAAGTTGAGAGATTCATAATAGACTACGACTAGGAGCGCTAGTGCAAAAGATTTTGCAGAGGCGATGAAGGAACTTCACAGCCAGGTGAAGGAACAATTGCAGAGTTAGAGCCAGGAATATAAGTGCAGAGCAGATCAACATAGAAGACATCTTTAATTTGAAGTTGGTGATTTGATCCTCTCACATTTGAGAAAGCAAAGGTTCCTGAGAGGAACATATAACAAACTAAAGATGAAGAAGATCGGACCATGTAAGGTCTTGAAGAAATTTGGGGTGAATGCTTACGAGATTGAATTACCCAATGGGATTGGAATTTCTCTGATATTCAATGTCTCAGATTTGTACCCATACAAAGTTGAGGAATCAGGAACAAGTGATGAACAACCAAAGGTCCAGTGGATAAAGCAGATGCCTGTTGTAGAGAAGAAACAGATGGAAAGCATACTAGACAAAAGAGTTAGCAAGAAGACCAGGAGAAAGGAATACTTCGAATACTTGGTCAAGTGGAAAGGACATCCAGTTGAAGATGCCAGCTGAGAGAACAAAGCAAAGATCTAGAGGCATGGACAGACCGTGTGAGAGCTCATGGAAAGGAGCCCATGAAAATTTTCAAGCAAGGGAGTATGATGCAGGAGCATCTCAAGCGAGCCAGCGCAGAGATAAAAGACAACTAGAAAATCACCCAACACAAATCTGAAAATGTTATGTAATGACAATGAGATCATTAAACGGAGGCACATTTGCATAATGTAAAAGGACTTTGAGTGATATGCTCTCATCCTTAGTAGGTAGAAGGCATTTATAATAGTTAGTGCGTGGATTAGACAGTTTATAATGAAAGAGGGAAACGGGATATAGGCACCCTCATTGTGTATTGTAAAAGAGAGAGAGATATCAATTGAGAGAATAGAGCATAGAAGAGAAGAAGCAAAGAGTTGTATAGACAAATTCCATGTACAGAAGTTCTAGATTAATACAAAAAGTCTTTGATTTAGATTCATGGTGTCCAAATATTCTCTATGTATGCATTATTGAATATTATGCTCATGAGAGATTTACTCTTTCTGTCATGCAATTTATTTTATGCTATGTATGAATGATTTCTTGTTGAATGTTTGAGGTCTGAGAGGAAGAGTAAGAAATGAGTTTCAATTGTTTCTGTCTCAGTGAGTAAAATTCCTGCAAGGAGTGCAGTGGAGTTTGTCCATAAGGAGTGCGTTGATAGAAGTCAGATTTCATCTCTGAAATCTCAGGAGAGATAACAATTGTTCTCATTTTCACAGAAGTGCAGTTAGGCACAGAAGTCATGCAAAGTGTGTGCAGGCCAAATGAAGCTTCAGGGGTTTGTAACCTAAATGAATTGTTGAGAGACTGCTGCTACAGGGAGTGCGCAGAGTCATAAGGAGTTCAACACTTGAAAGTGTTCAAAGATCTTCTTCAAGGAGTGCCAGCAGGAGCTTTTCTGAAAAACTTGAAGCCATGGAAAACCTCAGAAGGGTTCGAACCTTCGAAGTCGTCGAAGGGAAGTAAGAGGCTATGTGCCTTGAAGAATTGAAAGGAGGTGTAGTGACATCATGCTATAGGAGGACAAGTTCCATGCAAAGAAATATTTTTTTTTAATTTCGCGGAAGTTCTCAAGGGAAGAGACAGACGGTCGAAATTCTCTATAGAGAATTTGCGAAGTCCCGCCATCCATCCGATCTGACAGAGAAGCAAGGGGGTTATGACTGTTTCCAAAGGTTCAAGCTCAGGAGATTGTGAATCGTTGGACCTCACATAGATACCCTTCAGTCGTGGGATCTGACAGGAGTTGAACGGTGTTTAAACCCTCGCAAGTAGAGCGAAAGTCCCAAAAGGCGTCAAGATATCGGGACTTCAGAATTCAGCACATTGGAAGTCTCGAGGACAGGAGATCGGGTCACTTCATAGTGAAAACCCTGAATTTGATCTGATCCATCCATTCATTAGGACACGTGTTGGAGATCAAGAACCCGTCAGTATTTCGGTTATCGGGGTTTCGAGTAGACAGAGAAATTATGACATCGGGGAATCGCAAGTCGCAAAATCCTAAACTAAATAAGGATTGTCTGTCTGTTGAGACACGTGGCGGCGATCAAGAGTCCGTCGACATTTTGCATGTCAGGATTTCAGAGATCAAGAGGACAGGATGTAGAGCATTTAGGCGTTTGATTTCATGAAATCATGAAATTATTGAGGACCGTCCATCATAGGAGGACGCATGGCATAAATCCAAGAGTTCAGGGAAAATCTCGATAGGAAAGTCAATCGAGATTTCAGGGTTCATGGAGCAGAGTTGCATGACATTGAAACTCGTGAAAGCCGAAAAGCCAAAATAGATATCAGTATTTGGGAATTCAGAGTTTGTGTTGGCATGAGGTTTTTGGTATCGAGAGTCTCGAACTCCCGATACGTGAAACCGCGCTGACCATTGGATCGAGCATGGAATCACAACCGTCGATTTATTTTGGTGAACGAACATTGGAGTTTCGGCAAATAGAGAATCAAGATTTTGGAGGTCGGGGAGGATGAGTTGCATGACATTGCAACTCCCAAAATTGCGATAAGGAGAAAGGTGAAATAGAGAGAGAAAAGGCCAAGTGTCATAAATTCAAGTTTCAAAGATTTGAGAGACAAGGCGCTTGACCACCGGATTCATGAAATTGTGAAGTCTGATCTCCCGAAGTATAAAGAGGGGGAGTCTCTCAAAGGTTATTTGTGGGTGTAGATTACCCAAAAGGGAAATAGAAGAGCCAATTATTAAGAGCTCTTCGGGCCGGTGGAAGAGGAAAGATCCTGTGTATGTGGACTTCCGACCTACGGGTTAGGAGGGATGTGTTAGGAACCCAATGGGATATGCAGAAAATAAGGGTTTCGGGAAGGGGGTTGGGTCCTTCAGAGAAAAAGGATTAAAAATGATAGGTACCATGAGGATCAATTCAAGAGAGGAATCCAACGGGATGGATCCAAATAACGATGCATGTGGGACCCCTATACTTGTTTACTTGTCAAATACATACTCCAACATGAAAAATATTGCAGTAACCAAGTTCCTAAATTGTTAAAAGGAAAAAATGTGTAGGAATTTCAAAATGAGAAAGCAGTAAGAAGGTTACATGACAAGGTATTTGTTATGTTCCTTTATTGTTCTATTCCATTCCAAAGGGTTATGGTTTTGAGGGTTCCTTTAGAATCTAGATAAGAGTTTTCCCTATGATATATCTCATTGATATACATGTGGGGTTGAACAAAAGTACTCAGCTCAATATCTCATGACACCAACTAAGGAGGATTGACCATACCCTTATCCATACATGATTACATAGGAACTAGAGAGTATCGTCTTGGTTGTTGTTCTTAGTGTCACTGCAGGAGTCAAGTGGTTTATTGACTCATCTAGAGCTATTATTAGGAGACGTAGAAGACTCCTGATATACCTAATTGTAAATGAGAGTGATGGTCATGTACATATTATGTTCGATGTGGTGCTACTCAAAGGGTTAACAACAAGAATACATAGTTTTCCAACAAGGTGAAACATTTGTTTCAATTAATCCCATGAAACCTTCTATATTTCTTGGATGTAGTCTTCCCCAGCCATAATTTTACCCATCCAATGACAAATCTTTGTTCTTTAAAGACATCGATAGTACATGTCTCTACCCTAGAAAACCATTATCACAAATTTTGTGGAGGAAAGTGCTCTAATACTAGTTGTAATGTACCAGATGTATTATAAAATGTAGACACAAAAATATGCAACAAATATCAATGGGACAACAAGATATACAAAATAAAACACCAACAATGATATCGTTATTGATATAAATCCAAGTTCACTTGCCTCTTCGAGGGGACAACCTCCAACTTTCTAGAGGAATATCTTTCTATAAGTAGAATATTTTATTAAATCTTCTCACATTATACTCATTCACATTATTAAATAAGACTTTTTTATTAATTTCATCCTTTGTTACATGGAAAATATATTATTATACCTATATGAGAGATTTGGGAGGTTAGGTCCCTAATAGAAGGTGCCTACATATGCGAGATTGATGTAGGAGCATCACTCCACCTCAGCAACATGCAATCATTCAAGCACATCAACGTGCATTTCAGATAGGGAGAGATATTAATCCTCCCATTTTTAGATTTTAAATATAACCCTATACGAATTCGTGTTGTAAGCTTGAGTGAAAACCAGGCCATATCTCTAAACAAACAGAAGATAAGTTTTCCTCTAATCACTGACAGGTTGATGGCTCTAGGTTCAATTCAAACTAGATGGCCATTTATGAAAACTTCAATGTAATAGATGAAGTTAGGTGAGAGAGGACAAGATCGAAGAACCCTCTTTTGTAAGGATATATGGAATTAGATTTCAGGAGGAAAGTTAAGAGACTTGTGAGAGAGGGATCTCGGGGTAGAGACATATTAGGAGAAGAAAAATCAGGATAGAGTTAGAATAGGTGAAAGAAATGAGACTCTGTCGTAGTCCAGTCTATGTACACATTTGTAAACAAATATTCATCTTAATACGAAGAAAAATAGTTTTTCTTGCACACTGTGTGTTTATGAATTATCTATATCCTGTGAATGTTATCTATGTGTTAATGTGTTGTAGATGTATCATAGGTTTCATATACAGTCAGAACATACATTTCTTTATCTTTGTTTGAGTTTGAAGTATCATTATGTTTTCTTTAGGCTGTGCAAGCAGTGCACAACAGAACATTTGAAATTTCGTAGCCAACGTAGGGAGTGCGCGTTTGAACTTTGTGGAGTCAAGAAAGAACGTGTGAGGAGGGTGCACCAGAGTGATAAGAAATCAAGGAAGAACCTCAAGGTTATTGAATACCTTAGAGGAGGAATTTGTGCAGAGAAGGCATAGAGAGATAGAGTTATTGAACACTCTATAAGGAAGAGCTTTGCAAGGTGTGCATCGAGCAAGAAGAATGCTAGGAGGGTGAGAAGAATTTATTTTCCATAAATCATTTAGATTAGAGTTTGACGAAGTCCCAGAAGTGAAACGAGTACGTGGGAGATCGAAATCTTTGAGGATATCAAGCTTAGAAGGAATAACACAAGCAGTGTGTGGGTGACTGACTTATTCTAAGTCCTAAATATCATAAGAGATAACGCTCTCAGAAGCCTAAGCGATACCCAAGATAGTCGGGTTCACGGGAGAAAGTTAAAAGGTCAAAAAACTTTGATGACTGATGAAATATTCCAAGTCAGGAGAATTCTAAATCTCGGGAGGAGGAGCAACAGTAATCGTTGAATTGGTTTTAAGGAGAATCATGGTCCGTTGGATTAGTTCCTAACAAACAAGGATGGTGGAGGAGAAGAGAACAGATCCCATCCATTGGATCTGAGCACATAGGGTCAATAGTCTTCGGATCCAGATGGAAATGCATGAGCCTTAACACTATGTTCATGCAGGATATCAGACTTTTCAAAGTCCCAATGTCCCGAAGTGAGTAAGGATCGTCCATCATCAAAGGCGACAGGTGGCTTAAGATCTGATTTTTTGGGTGAAAGTACTTCGGGAGAACTGAGTGTACAAGAGTTGAAAATCCTGAAACCTGAATACCAAAGCAGATAGAGGCCGTCATATCAAAGGGGAGACACACATCAAGAGACCGTGTGTTTTGGGTGAAGATGCTCCGGGAGGAACAAGTGCACAGAAGGTGGAAACACTCAAAGCCAGAAGAGATGAAGAGAATAGAGTCATCGATCTGTAGAGGAACACTTGTCAACATATTGTGAGCTCCAGGTAATATGTAGTGAGGTTTCAGTTGAGAAATGAGATCATCGAATCTCGAATAGTTGAAGAGAAGATAGACTGTTAGATATAGGAGGACACATGGTAAGAGATCATGAACTCTAGTAGAAGTCACTTCGAGAGAATGCGAAGGAGAAAGGTTTGACATCGCCAAAGCCCAAACAAATGAACCGAATGATAGTTATTGATATGAGAGAGGACAGGTGTCACCAGATCCTGGACATCAAAGTATTTCTCTCTTGGGGTTTTTGTGGAAAGAAGTTTTAGAAAGTTCCGAAGCGCCGAAGGTCGAAATGATTAAGGGCCGTTGATCCCAAAGGAAGAACATAGATCATGGATCTATGAAGGGACACTTGGTGGAAGAATATTCACTCCATTATATAGCCATTGAATAGTCATTGGATCAAGGGAGGACAGGTGTCAAGATATCTGATGCTCTAGAAGGATTCACTCTGGAGGTTTGTCGTTGTTGAGATTTGAGAACATTGAAGGCCAAAGTCTTGGGAACGATGAGAGTTTTCGATGCGAAGGAGGACACATGGCACCAAATCCTGAACTCTAGAAGAAAGAAGAGGAGAAAAGGTCTAAGGACCTCGAGAAAATATTGGTCTTTGATCAAGGAAGGATTCATAGGACCGTTGATCTAGTTGAGAAGGTCAAAGTCTGAAAGAGGGACCTGGGAGGATATGTGTCGGAAGATATTCCATTCAGGGAGATACCCAATTAGTAGGAGTGAGGTTTGAGATTTCAAACACCTAAAGTCCAGAATCACGAAGAGATATGGTCCTTAGATTTGGAGAGGACAAATCTGAACTATCAATCCAAAGGTACTGTCAAGAACGAGATATCGACGGTCCCACAACATTTTGGGGATTGAAGGTGCATGATCTTTAACAGAAGTCATGAGGTCATGCAAGGACGTCATCCAAGGTGACGTGAGAAGAAGGATCTTAGAAAAGGTATCTTGTGGAGGTTGAGAATCGAGATTCCCGAAGGCCGGACTCAAGGAGGAGATCCTGACCGTAGATTCAAGGAATGAGATGGTAGCAAATCTTATAATCCAAGAGATTTTCATATAGATAAGACAGAAGTTTGAAAACTAAAACTATTAAATCCTAAAAGGTGAAATAAACGACATTCGTTGATTGCGAGGAAGCGCTGACGGACTGAATATCGATGGACGAAAAGAAAATTGTGAAGTTAGAACTTATGCAAAGGATAATTATTTCAGAGCGGGCCACAATTGGAACCATGGTATTCGTAAATGGATACATGGAAACATGAGAAGGATTGAAGGGTGAAAATTAGGTTGGTTTGAAACCACTCTTGCCTGTGCCTACAATCATGCATTAGGTCAAGGACATGACCCAAGGTCGTATGAAGGAGGGTTTGATGCCAAAGGGGCTTACACTTGAACTAGTGTTTTGGGAGCTCGCAGAAATTAACCCACGACTCTGATAGACCTGCACATAGAAGGAAGAGGGTACCTATCTATATTTGATTTGGGTTCAAAGAGGAACCTGGGGAGTCGGTTCGACTCTGCAATTAGAAAAATCCTAGACCGGGAGGTCATAGAAGCCCAATAGGGTAGGGGGGTTGCATTAGGTGGTATCAAAGCATGAATTTTCATCTGTAGATTTTAGGATAACATCAGGTGGTATCACAAACAAAAATTTTCATTTAGATAATGGGTGAAAGGAAGGCAGAGTACTGATGCTCTGTGAGGAGGTTGTTGCATGAGCTCAACAACAAAAATTTAAAGAGCCAGGTGAGATGTAAGAGAACATGGAGATTCTCACAGATGTATATTAATCCATAGGCTTACCAGGAGGGTAGGTAGAAGGTATAAATGGCTACTAAAGGCCATGAGCGTAGTCGAAGAGAAGGATGAAAGAAAAAATGAAATCCAGATATGGATCTAGATATCGTTAAAATAAGAGAAAGGATGGAGAAGCTGACATTAAAAATGTAGCAAGATGCTAAAGCGCATTGGGTATATGAGTGGCCCATGAAGAAGAAGGTGGAGTTTCCACTCAAGAGATTATTGACCAGAGAACAACAACAATTGTTAAAGACGTGGATGAGGTATGTCAAAATTCTTAGAGATGAAGAGGAAGTGGTTCACATATTTGAGCCATAAGTTGGGAGACACCTCATTGATGAGGAATAAGTGAGATCATATGAATATCTGATAAACTGCCAGGTGGACGAAAAAGAAGTTCCAAATAGCCAGGTGGGCAGGGGGAAAGAGATGAGACTGTCTGAGAGTCTCACAGACTTTGTTGAGAGTTAATGTCAGCAAGGAGTGTTGATAGGTGAAGGTTCATGTGGATTTTCATACCATGTAAATGAATATGATGAGAAGTTAAATAATTCCACCATCCAGGAGGAGGATAAGATGAGCATTCTGATTATTAGGGGAGTTTGGATATTCTTACCAGATAGCCCAGTTGAGGCTAGAGCATGTGTTGTAGATCCAATAATAGAAGAAGGACATACAACGGTGATTTTCATTATGAAAGAGAAGATATCATAAGATTTCCAAGGAGAAGAGGAAGAAATGGAGTAGACACTGATGTCTACCCCAGCGGAAGGAGAGGTGAATTCAGAAGAATGGCTCAAATGTTTTAGCGAGGAAGCTGAAACAAAGATGAGTGCAGCATTGAATCTTGAAGCAGAGGAGGAAACATACATCATGGATTTTGTTGATCTGTATGAAGATTTGGAATCCCTAGAAATAAGTTTAATGGTGCAAAGATTGCACATCCAACAGGTCAAGTTAGAGGCAGATGGAGGATCATACCAGCCAAAGGAGAAGTTGGAAGAAGTTGGACTTGATCCAACACAAGAGTAGCTGACAGAAGAAGCCAAAATGTCAGTGGAGGAGACTGAGCAACATGTTAGTCAAGAGGAGACTGGAGAACTGAAGTTTGCAGCAGGGTGGAAATCTAAGGCCAAAAAAGAAGAATAAAATGATATGGGGGATCAAGATGATCTACCCACTAATAAGGAAGAGTTGCAGCTGAGAAGACTGCATAAGAAGAGCCAACCACTGGAGCAGCTAGAGAGAGTGATAGAGGAAATAAGAAGGCTAATGTTGAGGTTAGCACAAGCAATAGTCAGTAAAGGGATGTTGAACAGAAGAGAGCATGCCATAGCAACAACAGGGAAGAAGAATAAGAAGTAACAACAACATCAAAGAAGAGGAGTAGGAGGAGAACTCCAAGGAAGAGTTTGGGATACAGTAGGATTTCAACACTGGAGAAGAGGAGCTCATGAGTGAGAGCTCATTTTTTTCCCAGTAGTGGAGTCTGATGCAGGAGCATCGCTCCACCTCTACAACACACCAACATTCCAGCACATCAGCACGCATTTCAGAGAGGGAGAGGGATTAATCCTCCGATTTTTAAATTTTAAATATAACCCTATACAAATTTGTGTTGTAATATTGAGTGAAAACCAAGCCATATCTTTGAACAGACAGAAGATAAGGTCGCCTTTAATGTTTGACAGGTTGATGGCTCTAGGTTCAATTAAGACTAGATGGTCATTTATGAAAACTTCAATGTAATAGATGAGGTTAGGTGAGGGAGGACGAGCTCATAGAGCCCTCTTTTGTAAGGAGATATGGCATCATATTTCAGGAGGAGAGTTAGGAGAATTGAGAGAGAGGGATATCGGGGTAGAAAGGTCTTAGGAGAAGAAGAACTCAAGATAGAGTTGGAATAGGAGAAATAACTTAGACTCCATTGTAGTCCAGTCTATGTACACATTTCTAAACAAACGTTCATCTTAATACGAAGAAAAGTAGTTTTTATTGCACACGACGTGTTTATGAATTATCTATATCATGTCAATGTTATTTGTATGTTAATGTGTTGTATATGTATTATAGGTTTCATATGCAATTGAAAGACAAATTTATTTATATTTGTTTGAGTTTGAAGTAGAATTTTGTGTTCTTTAGGTTGTTCAAGGAGTGCACAACAGAACAATTGAAGTTTTGTAGCCAACTCAAGGAGTGCACGTCTCAAATCTGCGGAGTCGGGAAACAATGTGGCAGGAGAGCACACCAGAGTGATAAGAAATAAAGGGAGAAACTCAAGGTTATTGAATACCTTAGAGGAGGAATATATGCAGAGAAGGCACAGAGAGACAAAGTTGTTGAACACTCTGTAAGGAAGAGCTCTGCAAGGTGTGCATCGAGAAAGGAGAACGTCAGGANGAGGTGAATTCAAAAGAATGGCTCAAATTTTTCAGCGAGGAAGCTGAAACAAAGGTGACTACAACATTGAATCCTGCAGCGGAGGAGGAAACATACAGCATGGATTTTGTTGATCTGTATGAAGATTTGGAAGCCCTAGAAATAAGTTTAATGGTGCAAAGATTGCACATCCGACAGGTCAAGTTGGAGGCATATGGAGTATCATACCATCCAGAGGAGAAGTTGGACTTGAACCAACACAAGAGGAGCTGACAGACGAAGCCAAAGTGTCAGTGGAGGAGACTGAGCAACATGTCAGTCAAGAGGAGACTGCAGAACTGAAGTTTGCAGCAGGGTGGAAATCTAAGGCCAAAAAAGAAGAATAAAATGATATGGGGGATCAAGATGATCTACCCACTAACAAGGAAGAGTTGCAGCCGAGAAGACTGCATAAGAAGATCCAGCCGCTGGAGTAACTAGAGAGAGTGATAGAGAAAATAAGAAGGCTAATGTTGAGGTT
>JASDQU010103501.1:175398-195312 GCA_032191745.1 Picea mariana | reverse complement strand
TCTATATTTGATTTGGGTTCAAATAGGAACCTGGGGTGTCGATTCGACTCTGCAGTTAGAAAGATCCTAGACCGAGAGGTCGCAGAATCCCAAGAGAGTAGGGGGGGTGCATCAGGTGGTATCAGAGCATGAATTTTCATCTATAGATTTCAGGATAACATCAAGTGGTATCACAAACAAAAATTTGCATGTAGATAATGGGTGAAAGGAAGGCAGAGTATTGGTGCTCTGTGAGGAGGTTGTTGCACGATCGCAACAACAAAAGTTTAAATAGCCAGGTGAGATGTAAGAGAACATGGAGATGCTCACAGATGTCGAGTAATCCATATGCTTACCAGGAAGACGGGTAGAAGGTGGAAATGGCTACTGAAGGCCATGAGCGTGGTCGAAGATAAGGCCGCAAGCATAAATGAAATCCAGATATGTATCTAGTTCTCATTGAAATAAGATTAAGGATGGAGCAACTGACATTAAAAATGCAAGAAGATGCTAAAGCACATTGGGTATATGAGTGGGCCATGAAGAAGAAGGTGAAGTGTCTAGTCAAGAGATTGTTGGCTAGAGGACAACAACAATTGTTAAAGAGGTGGATAAGGTATCTCAAAATCCTCAGAGATGAAGAGGAAGTGGTTCACATATTTGAGCCAGAAGTTGGGAGACACCTCAGTGATGAGAAAGAAGTGAGATCATATGAATATCTCATAAACTACCAGGTGGGAAGAAGAGAAGTTCCAAATTGCCAGGTGGGCATGGGGAAAGAGATGAGACTGTCTTAGAGTCTCACAGACTTTGTTGAGAGTTCATGTCAACAAGGAGTGTTGATAGGTGATGGTTCATGTGGATTTGGATACCATGTGAATGAATATGATGATAAGTTAAATACTTCCACCATCCAGGAGGAGGATAAGACAAGCATTCTGATTATTGGGGGAATTCGAATATTCCTACCAGATAGACCAGTTGAGGCCGGAGAATGCGTTGCAGATCCAACAACAAAAGAAGGACATCCATCAGTGATTTTCATGATGAAAGAGTAGATATCAGAAGCTTCCCAAGGAGAAGAGGAAGAAATGGAGCAGACACTGATGTCTACCCCAATGGAAGGAGAGGAGAATTTATCAGAATGGCTCAAATTTTTCAGTGAGGAAGATGAAACAAAGATGACTGCAGTATTGAATCTTGCATCAGAGGAGGAAACATACATCATGGATTTTTTTGATCTGTATGAAGATTTTGAAGCCTTAGAAATAAGTTTAATGGTGAAAATATTGCACATCCGACATGTCAAGTTGGAGGCATATGGAGGAGCATACCAGCCAAAGGAGAAGCTGCAAGAAGTTGGACTTTAATCAACACAAGAGGATATGACAAAAGAGGTCAAAATGTAAGTGGAGGAGACTGAGAAACATGGCAATTAAGAGGAGACTACAAAACTGAAGTTTGCAGCAGGTTCGAAATCTAAGGACAAAAAAGAAGAATAAAATGATATGGGGGATCAAGATGATCTACCCACTAATAAGGAAGTGTTGCAGCCGAGAAGACTGCATAAGAAGAGCCAGCCACTGGAGCAACTGGAGAGAGTTATAGAGGAAATAAGAAGGCTAATGTTGAGGTTAGCACAAGTAGTAGTCAGCAAAGGGATCCTAAACAGAAGAGAGCCTACCATAATAGCAACATGGAAGAAGAAGAAGAAGCAACAAGAACATCAAAGTAGAGGAGTAGGAGGAGAACTCTAAGGAAGAGTTTTGAATACATGAGGATTTCAACACTAGAGAAGAGGAGCTCATGAGTGGGAGCTCATTTTTTTCCTAGCAGTTCACTATGATGCAGAAGCATCGCTCCACCTCTGCAACACACCAACATTCCATCACATCAACACACATTTTAGAGAGCGAGAAGGATTAATCCTCCAATTTTTAAATTTTAAATATAACCCTATACAGATTCGTGTTGTAATCTTGAGTGAAAACCAAGCCATATCTTTGAACAAACAGAAGATAAGGTCTCCTTTAATGGATGATAGGTTGATGGATCTAGGTTCAATTCAGACTATATGGCCATTTATGAAGGCGAGCTCGTAGACCCTCTTTTGTAAGGAGATCTTGCATCATATTTCAGGAGGAGAGTTAGGAGAATTGAGAGAGAGGGATATCAGGGTAGAAAGGTCTTAGGAGAAGCATAACTCAGGATAGAGTTAGAATAGGAGAAATAACTCAAACTCCATCGCAGTCCAGTCTATGTACACATTTCTAAACAAACATTCATCTTAATATGAAGAAAAGTAGTTTTTCCTGCACATGACGTGTTTATGAATTATCTGTATCACGTGAATTTTATCTATATGTTAATGTGTTGTAGATGTATGATAGGTTTCATAAGCAGTCAAAAGATAAATTTATTTATATTTGTTTGAGTTTGAAGTAGAATTTTGTGTTCTTTAGGCTGTGCAAGGAATTCACAACAGAACAATTGAATTTTTGTAGCCAACTCAAGGAATGCACGTCTCAAATCTACGGAGTAGGGAAAGAACATGCCAGGAGAGAACACGAGAGTGATAAGAAATAAAGGAAGAACCTCAAGGTTACTGAATACCTTAGAGGAGTAATATATGCATAGAAGGCATAGAGAGACAGAGTTGTTGAACACTCTGTAAGGAAGAGCTCCGCAAGGTGTGCATCGAGAAAGGAGAACCCCAGGAGGGCGAGAAGAATTTATTTTCAAGAAATCCTTCTGATCTAAGTTTGAAAATGTCTCCCAGAAACACAAGGAGTGTGTGGGAGATCGAAATATTCAAGGATATGAATCTCAGAAGGAATAATGCAAGGTGTACGTGGGTGACAGACTTATTCTAAGTCCTAAATCTCAGAAGAGATAATTCTCTCAAAAGCGTAAGGGAGACCCAAGATAGTCAGTTTTAGGAGAAGTATAAATATTAGGAGGAGGAGCAACAATAAACTGTCATATTGGTTGTAAGGAGAATCCTGGTACATTGGATCATTTCCTAGCGAACAAGGATGTCGCAGGAGAAGAGAATCGATACCATCCATTGGATTTGAGCACTAAGGGTCAACAATCGTTGGATCCCTCCAGAAATGAATGATCCTTAACACTATGTACACGCAATAGATCGAACTTGTCAAAGTCCTAGAGTCTCGAAGCGAGTAGGGATCGTCCATCATCAAAGGAAACATGTGGCACAAGATATGAGTTCTGAGGTGAAAGTAGTCTTTGAGATCCGAGTGTAAAGTAGTTGAAACTCTTGAACCCTGAAGACTCGAAGAGGATAGAGGTCGTCATATCAAAGGGGAGACATGCATCAAGAGACTGTGTGTTTCGAGTGAAGACGCTTCGAGAGGAACAAGAACACATAAGGTTGAAACACCCAAAGCTCGAAGAGTCAAAGAGTCAAGATTCTTCGATCTACAGAGGGACACTTGTCAACATATCATGAGCTCCAGGTAAGCTTTAGTGAGGTGTCAGTTGAGAATTGAGATCGCTACATCCTAAAGAGTCGAACTGAAGCTAGACCATTAGATCTAGGAAGACATGTGGTGAGAGATCGTGAACTCTGGGAGAACTCAAAGGAGAAAGTTTTGACATCATTGAAGCCCTAACAGTCAAAGTGAATGATAGTCATCAATCTGGAAGAGGATAAGTGTCACTAGATCATGGACTTCGGAGGATTTCACTCCAAGGTTTTTGTGGACAGAAGTTTCAAAAAGTTCTGAATCACCAAAGGCTGAAATGACTAAGGACCATTGATTCCAAAGGAAGAATGTGGATCATGGATCTACAAAGGGACACATTGAGGATGAAGATTCACTCTTTTAGACAGCCATTAATCAACAATTGGATCAAGGCATGAAAGGTGTCAATATATCTGACACTCCAGAAGGATTCACTCCAGAGGTTTGTGGTTGTTGATATTTTAGAACACCAAAGGCTGAAGTCCTGGGAATGAAGAGAGTTGTCGATGTGAAAGATGACACATGGCGCCAGATCCAGAACTCTAAAATAAATTGAAGGAGAAAAGGTCTGAGGACCCAGAGAAAATATTGGTCATTGATTAGGGACGAAGTCAGAGGACCTTTGATCTGGTTGAGGAGGTCAAAGCCCCGAAGCAGGAGCATGACCGTTGATATGGTAGGATACATGTCAACTAATCTTCCACTCTGGGAGATACCCAGTCAACAGGAGTAAGGTTTTAGATTTCAAATACCTGAAGTCCAAAATCGTGAAGAGATCTGGTCCATTCATTTGGATAGGACAGATCTGAGTCGTCAATCCAAAGGTACTATCAAGACTGGGAGATCGACGGTGCCACAACATTTTGGGGATTGAAGGTGTGTGAGATTTAAAATAAGTCACGAGGTCATGCAAGGATGTCGTCCAATGTCACGTGCAAAGAAGGATCTTAGTAAAGGGATATTGTGGAAGTTGAGAATCGAGATTCCGGAAGGCTAGACTCAGGGAGGAGATCCTGACCATAGATTCAAGGAGATAGATGGCAATAGATCTTCCACTCTAGGAGATTGTCATATAGAGGAGAGAGGAGTTTGAAAAATAAAACTCCCGAATCCAGAAAGGTGAAATAAACGACAGTCGTTGATCAAGAGGAAGTGTTGAGGGACTGGAGATCGACTGACAAGAAAAATTGCGAAGTCAGAACTTGCGCGGAGGATAATTATTTCAGATTGGGCCACAATTGGAACCATGGTATTCATAAATGGATACGTGGAAGCACGAGAACGATTGCAGGGAGAAAAGTAGGTTGGTTTAAAACCACTCTTTCCCGTGCACACAATCGCGCATTAGCACAAGCACATGACCCAAAGTCGTATGAATAAGGGGCTAACTCCAAAGGGGCTTAGGCTTGAACTAGTGTTTTGGAAGCACACATAAATTAGCCCGTGGGTTTGACAGACTTGCACATAAAAATAAAAGGGGACCTATTTATATTTTATTTGGGTTCAAAGAGAAACCCGGGGAGTGTATTTGACTCTACAGTTAGAAAGATCCTAGACCAGGAGGTCACAGAACCCCAAGAGGGTAGGGGGGATGCATCAGGGACACAACGTGTTAGGGAATGCACATATATAAGAAAGTTGAATGTATTGGGAGATAAGGTGGCCATATACTTTCTAGTGTTTTCATGTGTGATCTATATTTTTATGTATTTCTTAGTAGACCATTTCCTCGTAATCGATCCCTTATAAGATTTGATATTATTCTAATGATAAACTAATCTCAAGGGAAAAAATATTTGTTTTTGGAATTGGTTTATTTGCTTCTACTAATTATTTATGTTAGTTATTTGAGCCAATGTATTTTTTTTGTGAGGTGCTAATTTTATTTACAGCAAGGAAGTCAGTAATAAACAATTTATATAGGTGCTAGGATTATAAAATTGACATGGTATGAGAGATCTCACTCTAAGAGGGAGCCACATTTAGATCCACATTAGTGTGTAGAATATATGTTACTTTTAAAAGCATATCTCTACAGAGATATAAACCAACAATAGAACATCAAAGGGTGGATTTCTGGAAATAGTCGTACACAAATACAACTTGTTTTTATGGGTGATTTTATCTATACACATGTATAAATGTATCAGAGCATGTAGATACATGTGTTGCATAATATCATAGAATTTATATGTGTCTTACACTAAAACATAATGCATACATATGCACTGCGTAGGTCACATGGGATCATGTACAAGTTTGTACAACATAAATTTCGACACAAGGTTATTTCCACAAAAAAAATATCATATCTAAGGGATAGTTGAATAAAAGGTATGACAGTTGAATATAGATTCGATTGTGAACTGAACTTACTAGATTGGAAAAAATATTTTATTTTATTTTAAAGAAAAGTGATCTTTGGATGGTCCTTGACAAAGTAATTCCTTCACCAACACATTTGCAAGCATTTCTCGCCCATGAGAAGAAGAATATGAGAGCCATGCAAGTGATCTTGGATTATTGAAGAATCATTTTATTTGTCACTTATTTGAGAAGAATAAGGCCAAGGAAATGTTTGATTCCCTGGTAATTTTATTCCAATGTAATAACTTGAAGAAGAAAATTATCTTCAAAAATAAACTCATATCAAAGTAGATGTATATATATGGATGTGTAATCCTGGGAGAAGCTATGAAGAGAAAATAAACATATGAGGCCAAGGGAAAGGAATTCATGATAGAAGTATGGTTGCTTGGCTTAACCCATGTGATCGTACTCCATAGAAAATAGGTCTAGATTTAAGGTCTTGTAGAGATGGCATGTCTGCTATCCATGCAAGAGTAACACCATTATCATGATTGACACTAACCTACAACCACCTGACAATTTAGTGGGATCGCCCTCGCAATTGATGCCTCCAACAACCAAGATAGGCTGAAAGAATGAAGTAATGAGCCTAATGGTACCCAACCTAGAGAGGCCTCGCAAAGCCTCTCGTAATAAGTGAAGGATCCAATAGCACAAAAAAAAATTAAAAAGTACATCAGTATTACAATATTCATTTGAGATTCATGATAGATCCACACCCCAAGCTTGGTTATTACTAATCAATTCCTTGAATCCAGATGAATTTTTCTCCACATTTAGAAACTCTCATATTCCTTATTTTTGAGATGGACATAGATATCATGTGTGAGTAGAAAGTACAAATAATCCTCAGGGATATTTGAAACAAGATGCACAAGAGCACTATAATTGCGTAGTAGAGAGGGAATTGGCCTTTAATGAATGTCAACAAAGACGAACTCTTCTTCCTCCTTTTCAATATGAAGGATGATTGTTGAAACAAAATGACCTTCAATAGTTAGGGACTGTAGAGATTCTCCATTATAGACAAATGTGAGAGGCAGATCCTTTCCATTGGAATCCAACAACCCAACAGCCACAGGTATAAACATCGGTTCTTTAATTGATTAACCTAGAGTAGAAGGAATTTCTTTCCTTATCTTAAGTGTATAAGTATTTACCTCAGAGTTGTATGATGATTTCACTTTTAGAACAATGGTTCCATCTTGTGAATACCATAAGAAGAAGTTTAAAAAATCTTCATCATTGGCATCACACATAGCGGTAAAGAAATCTTCACAAGTTACTGCTTGCCCATCATGTCTTTGAAAATAAAGATCCATTCCCTTACGAAACTCTGATTTCCCTAACAAGGTCTTTTACATCCTAACAACTTCTGCACCCTTCTAATACACTGTTAGGTTATAGAAATTTTCCATATTAATATATGAATGTGGATGCACGGGGTGAGCCATGGGTCCAATGTCCCGAGGAAATTGGTAATTACGAAGCTTCACCACATCTACAATTTTCTTAACAACACGACTTCCCATGTCAGACGAGAATTCTTGATCTCTGAAAACTATAAGTCCTTCCTTTAAACTTAATTGAAACTAATCACGACATGTTACCCTATTACCAGTCCATTTGTGGAAATACTCATGACCAATAACATCGAAGATAACAGTGTCATCGGCATCTTTTGTAGTTTGTGGAGATGCCAAAAGAAGTCTTTAATTAAATATATTATGCCCAATCTCCAAGTCTTCCAACCATCAATATAGTCAAATCAAGTGTCACAACACATCTCAAACCAACACACTTGATTTCTTCCCTTTCAGGGGTTGCTCCCAGAAACCCAAAGGACCATCTAGGCACCATATTCTCAAAAAAAATAATCAGTAATCAATTTATAGTTGGCTCTCTTTTGGCTTCTTTATTCCTTTTCTGGGGCTGCTCCACAGAACCCAAACGATCTCACACCAGAAAACATCTAATAAACCCCCCACCACTTATAACCACAAACAGTAGCAGTCACAGATATTTCAAGCTATAAAACTAGTTGATTAACAATCCAATCTGCAATATATTACAGTTCAAATGAACTATGAACCGTCGTGTTTTAGCTAAGGCATTACAATGAAATATAGAATGAAAATCACGCTCATTATTAAAGGATTTGAAGAATATTCAATCAACTAATCGAGAAAGCCCAATATTAATGAACCTACTAATGGTTATATTTTGAACAACTGGATATAACATGCTTAGGATCTAGGTGGAGATCAACTATATTGGATTTATGAGGACAACTTGCGAGGAGAATTCATTATGTGCTGAAAGATGATTGGTTGGAACTTGGAAGAGGAAATTCATATAGGTTAAAGTGGAATGATAACGTAAAATTGACCAAAATTGCTACTATGACTACTCAATCTGTGGGAAAAAGTATAAATTTCATTAATATGTACCTTGTTTGGCCAACCTTTTGCGGAGGGGATTATTCCACTTAGTATTAACAATATTCTATTATATTGATATAAATATGTTTTTGTAATTTATTATTATTATTATTTTTAATAGTACTGTAATGAACCTCAAAAAAATCACCATAATTTTTTTTTTTTTCTATGACGTGATTCCATTTCGTTTAAGCTCAGAAATTAAGAGAAGGTAAGATTTATTTCTGTCCATGAACTAATTATGAAAAGTTTGAATTACTTAAAGGTGCATGTCTCCATGGTAAGCAGCACTCAAAAAAAAAACATCACGCTAAAAATCTGTGTAACTAGTTTAAAACCTTCCTATGCAATTTTGTACTTGTCACAGTGACTTATAATGATTATCTATTAACTCTATCATGTCTCTATCTTGGATGAAGATTCTTTGTTGATTCTACCAGACCATTCCTTATTGTATTAGAGAATTATTCATCTAACCAATAATTTTTGCGGTGCTCCTACAGTTTTTTGTGAAAGGCAGTGCTCAAACGGGTTTTCAAAGATTTTCCAATGTTTCCTAACAGTCCAAACATTACCATACTCGATTCACTCCCCTGACAATGATTCCTACTTTGTTCTTACCGTTTGGGAAAAATAAAACATTCAAACGGTTTCGGTGATTACAAGTGCCGAACAAAACCACGGATCCTGTTGTTTTCCAAAAATCCGAAATCCAGAAAGACTATGGGCCCAACACTTGGGGGTTTCAGTGTTTCGCAAGTCTAGAAGCCATCAACACACAACAACTCCCAAAATTGCGAAAGGTGACCAATATTTTAGGATTTCAGCATTCGGGATTTCGCGAGTACAAAGCCAATCATCAACACACGACAACTTCCGAAATTGCGAAAAGTGACCAGCATTTCAGGATTTCGGAGTTCAAGATTTCACGGGTACAAAGTCAAACATCAATACAATACAGCTTCCGAAATTGTGAAAAGTGACCAGCATTTCAGGATTTCGGCATTCGGGATTTCGTGAGTACAATGTTAAACATCCACACACAAGAACTCCAAAAATTGCGAAAAAGGTAAGTGGGATCAACACTTCGGAGTTTTCTGGGTTTGGGACTTCGCAAGTTCAAGTGCCCCAACATCTCATGTAACAAACCTCTAAAATGCAAAAAAAGAGAAGGTTGGACTAGCTCTTCAGGGTTTCGGGGTTTGGAACATCGTGAGTTCAAGAGCCCCAACATCTCATGTAACAAACCTTTGAAATGTGAAAAAAGAGAAGGTTGGACTAGCGCTTCGAGGTTTTGGGGTTCGAAACTTCGTGAGTTCAAGTGCTCAAAACCTCTTGTGTAACAAACTTCCGAATGTGAAAAGTGGAAAGGTTGGATTAGAAGATTTCAATATCTTTTGAAAAAAAACCTAAGGTGATAAATCGGTCAAAATGCAAAAGAAGAGAGTACTCTACTTCTACTAAAATTATCTCAAAATTTCATGATCTTTTATGCTTTGTTGGTGTTATTACTTCCATTCAGTGAGACAGCAGGTGTAGAAGGATTCAATGTCCGTTTACCTATCATAATTACGAAAGTCTAACTTCTGTGTTTTAAACGTATAGAATCTATAAAAGGGTACACCACGGTAAAAGTTGTCTGTGAGGTAAATTCCAAATTCGTCATAGACCTCAACTATGAAAAGGGGTAGACCATTCTCAACAAAGAAAGCATAAAAATCCTCTAATAGGCATCGATCCTCATGATTTTTCAGCATCTGGAAAAAAAGGGTTTCCAGATTTCTTTAACCTTCCAAATTTTGTCATTCTATACACATCTAGTACATTGTTTGCATGTTGTTAGTGCATGCACAAACATTCATACAAAACAATGAAAGACGTATATGTAGGTAATTATATGAGTATCCCTATGATCCTTAAGGTTCTTGCCATTTCATATTTCTCTTCAATTCTTAATGTAAGAAACAAGAAATCCCTTTAAGGGGCAAGATTGTTTGGAAAATTTAATGATGCATCTACCTGTTTCCTTTCAACACAAATTTCCTCAGTTCAGATTTGCTCAGTTTTAGATCTGTTTAATACTTTAGACACAGAAATAAACCTATATCTACACCGATTGGTCTTCTTCACACACATAGAGTATCCTAGCATCTCAGCTTCAGATTAAACCTAACCCGTAGATGGATCAAAATTCTTAAACTCAACTCGTATAAAGAAAAGGAATTTGCCTAGTACTTCCAGATTTTGGGAGGAACCACTCCAGAATTTAGACTATGATTGTAAATTTAACACCACGATAAATGTCATCCATTGATAGAATTATTTCAAATTTAGAACAATTAGATGCAAAATATCAGTTACACACAAAACATCTGAGAATAGAGAGGGAATGGTTTACATTAACGCAATTAGATATAATCACTTCACATATACCTGACATCAATCAAACATATCCATTCAAAATAAAGAGGAGTAGATCAACATATCTGAATCCAATCCATGGGAAGACAAAGGGAACAACCACGTTCCTCCCAAATGTAGAACAGGCCAGCCAAATCACTTGCCCAGTTCACCCACTAGCCTCACCATGAATCCATGAGGGAGAACTTGGAGACTAATCAACAATATTCCAAATTTTTCAGTAGTTATCCCCCTACCTCACACTTGCTCAAGAGTTCTCATAACAGAAAGAGGACCCGCAATCCTTTCCCCATCATACTTGGCAGCGTCCTGCCTCCTCGCATATGATATTTATCAATTTTTGCCCAGGTCTTTTTCTCTCCTTTGGGGATTTTCGCAGATTTTTATTAATCCCTAATTTTTAGGGGCTTCCAGAGGCCAAATCCCTTATTTTCCATTTGTAATAATCCACCCAGAGGCAGTTCCAACATGTTCCCCTCTCATGGAGTCATGGTTAGTTGATTTTAACATGGTTGTTCCATTTGTCTTCCTGCAATTAATATAAATATTTTGTTGTGATACAAGTGTCATAATCAATTAGTTAGTTGATTCCAAACAAATCTCTACCCAACAGTCACAATATTTAAATACAATTATTAAATTTGAAATTCGGAATTGCCATAAAAGGAAAAAAAATTCCAGATTCGAATTTGCCAAAAACGGAAATAAATTTCCAGCACATAAAAATATTTTATTTTTGGGGGATGTCACATCCTTTCCCCCTTTAGTAAAACACTTTCCTCAGTGTTTGTTCCTTTCTTGGAACAGGATTGGATGAGATTTCTGCAAATCTCCCTCCAATTCCCAAGTGGCCTCCTCAGGACTAAGGTGCTTCCATTGCACCTTTACCTGAGCGACAACTCTATTCTAAAGTGTTATTTCTCTCGGGTCCAGAATGTGCATGGGTTCCACCTGGAACTCACCCTCAGGTTCCACCTGCACCAAGTTCCAATCAATCACATGAGTAGGGTCATGAATATACTTTTTCAGCAAGGAAACATGAAATACATTATGAATTCTTAGATTAGCTGGAAGTGCAAGTTGATATGCTACGGGTCCAATTCGAGCTAGTATCTCGAAGAGCCCACAAAACCTGGGTGCCAGCTTGGAAAATTTTCCTAACTTCAGTGAGATTTTTTGGGCTTTGACCTTCAAGTAAACATGGTCTCCCAATTGAAATTCCAAATGTCTTCTTTTCTGATCTGCGTAGCTCTTCTGTCTGTCATGTGCTTCTTACAAGTTTTGTTGTACCTTCCTTACCATGTTCTCTATTTCTTGGAGCATCTCTAGTCCAACCATGATTCTGTCAGCTGGGTTATCCCAACTAATTGGAGTTGTACAGTTTCTGTCGTACAGTATTTTGAAAGGGCTCAACTTAGCCGAAGTTTGGTACCCATTGTTATATGAAAATTATACCAAGTGTAGGTCGTCCTCCCACTTGTTTGACTTTGTTCTTACATACATGTGGATCATAGCCTCTATGATTTGATTTGTCCTTTCAGTCTGTCCATCTGTTTGTGGATGATAACTCGTACTGAAATTCAAATTAGTATTTATCCCTGCAAACAATTCCTTCCAAAAAGAGGATGTGAATTTTACGTCTCTATCTGAAATCACCATTTTAGGAATACCATGCAGTCTAAAAATTTCTTTTATGAATATTTCAACAATATTAATAGCTTTAAAAGTAGAATTTACAGGAATAAAGTGTGCGGACTTACTGAGTTTATCAATTACAACCATGATTGAATCATTATGTTTATGAGTTTTAGGCAAACCTGTTATAAAGTCCAATAATATGGTCTCCCATTTCCATTCTGGTACTGGTATTGGCTGTAATAGGCCGAATGGATGCTAGTGTTCGGCCTTAACCTGCTGACAATATTGGCACCTAGCCAAGTAATTTTTTGTTTCGCCCTTCATATTAGGCTAGTAAAATTGTTTTTTGAGTGTTGTTATTGTTTTCTGGTAACCTGGATGGCCAGAATACGATTTCTTATGCACTTCATCTAAAATAGTTAATTTTAGCTCTGCTGAATCTGGTATGTAAAGTCTGTTTTTAAATCTTAATAGTCCCTTCTTGTCGATACTTATATCTGGTTTATCTGAGTTTGTAATACTATTTTGAAATTCTGCCATTATCTTAGTGTAATTTTCCATTGTTGATACCTATCGTCCTTATTCTTTGTTCCGGATCACTTTCTACCCTGCTGATGTTTATCTCAAATAACCCATCGACTCTTCTGCTTAACGTGTCTGCTACTTTATTTTACTTACCCTTGATATGTCTAACCTCAAAGTCGAATTCGCTCAAGAAATCTATCCACCTTGCTTGTATTGCATTAAGATCTGGTTGGTTAAACAAATATTTCACCCCGCTATTATCCGTCAATAGTAAGAATTTTCTTCCCATTATATAGTGTCGCCACATTTTTAAGGCATGTATTACTGCTGCCAATTCTAAGTCATGAGTAACATAATTTCGCTCATGTTCTTTTAATTTCTAGGACTCATAGAAAATCATGTGCACTTCCTGGGTTAGAACACCACCTAGTCCCTCTTTACTTGCATCAACGCATACTGTGAAGTCTTTATCTAGGTCTGCTACCTTCAAAATAGGTGTTGATGTCAATAATTTTTTTAACTTGTTAAAACTGTCTTGACACTTTTGCGACCAGTTAAACTTGGTCCCTTTCGTTTGTAATGACGTGATAGGGTAGGCTATATTGGAGAACCCTTCTATAAATCTGCGATAATATCCGGTGATTCCCATGAATGACCGGATATCTGCCACATCCTTAGGTACTGGCCACTCCATAATGGATTTTATCTTTTTCGGGTCTACGACAATACCTTCCGAGGAAATGACATGTCCTAAATATTGTATTTCCTTTTGATAAAAGTCACATTTGTCGAATTTTGTATAAAGTTTGTGTTTCCTTAGTGTTTACAGAACTATTATTAGGTGTTCATCATGTTCCTCCTCCATTTTAGAATAGACCAGAATATCATCGATAAATACTACTACAAACTTGTCTAAATACTGGCTGAAAATGTTGTTCATCAAGCACATAAATGTGGTCGGTGCATTAGTGCGTCCGAAAGGTATGACTACAAACTCGTAGTGTCTGTATCTTCTACAAAAAGCTATTTTGTTTATCCAATTTTATCCTAACTTGATGATAATCGGATCGTAAATCCAATTTTGAGAAGATCTTGGCCCCACCAACTTGATCGAACAGATAATTTATCCTGGGTAAGGGGTATTTATTATTAATGGTCACTTTGTTCAGTTGTCTATAATCGATACATAGTCTTAGAGTACCATCTTTTTTTTCACAAAGAGGATTGGTGCTCCCCATGGCGAGACACTTGGTCTGTTATACTCTTTGTCCAACAATTCCTGTAATTTTATTTTTAATTCTATCAGTTCTGGTAGACTCATTCAGTAAGGTGCTTTTAAGATAGGGGTTGATCCAGGTAGTAAGTCTATGGAGAAATCTATTTCTCTCCTAGGAGGTAATTCTGGTATCTCATCAACAAACATGTCTCTGAATTCACGTAGGATAGCAAAGTCTTCTAACTTGGGCTTATCTTCTTTTTCTAATAGATTCATCACTTGGATGGCCTAAACTTGACATCCCTTTCTAATACATTTCTTGAGTTGCATCACTGAAACTTATCTGACTGATACAGGTTTTGGTATGCCTTGGGTTGTTCTAACAGTGCCAAAATTATATTTATAGCTAAGTATCTTTGTATAACAATCTAGTATTACTTTGTGTTGTTCCAACCAATCCATCCCAAATCATATCATAAGACCCTAGTGGTATGATGTTCAGATTGGTCCTTATCTTTTGACCATCTAAGCTGAACTCAAGATCAAAAATAAAGTTAACTACTTTTCTTTTAGCACCTGTTGCTAGTTACAGAAGCCAAGATTTTTCGTGCTTTTGTTTCCTAAGTTTATTCAACTCTACTACATAGGGAGTAATATAACTTAATGTAGCTCCAGGGTCAATTAAAACAAAAATTCGAGTGTCATGGATTTTACCTTCGATTTCTACCACCGAGGACTGGTGGTCATCTTGTTGACCATCTATGGATGCATTTATCCGATGCAGACTTCTGCCCATGTCTCCCACTGTCGAGGCTTCCTGCAAATTGTGGACATCAGTGTTGTTTGCTGCAATTAAATGTGGATAGATCCTCCTTAGATGAGGCTCTCCACACTCCCAACACTTTAATGGCTCGTGGGAGTTGTCCCCAGACTTCTTCGTTACCACATGTACCGGTTTACCGCTACCTTTCATATTCAGATGATTGGAGTGAAAATCCTTCCTTGGGAAACTTTTTGTTGCATTCTAATAAGGAGTTGGCTAGTATCCCTTCTTACGCTGGTGTATTCCATCTTGTTTCTTATCCTTCCAGGTCTTTGGAAACTCTACCCGATGTTTATACTGGTCATAGTACATTTGTGCCTTCCTGAATGCCTCACTCAAGGATTTGGGGCTATCAAACTCGATTCTGTCTCGGTAAGCCTGTGGTAAACAACTTAAGAATCGTTGGATCTTTACCTTGTCCTCCCGGATGTACTTGAAAAACCTTAAAAGTTCCACAATCTTATTTATAAAGTCCTCCATTGTCATGTGTCCAAGTCGTAATTCATAAAATTCTTTCGTCTTCCTTTCATAATAGCTTTCAAAAAGGTATTGTTTCTTGAAATGCTTCTTGAAGTCAAACCATTCCAATTGTTTCTCCTTTAGGCCCTTGGCCAATTTCAGGTCCTGCCACCAAATGTTGGCCTTCCCCTTCAGATTGTAGATGGCCATTCTGACCTTCATGTTGCTGGAATAGTTGTAGATTTGGAAGTATTTTTTGATGTCCAACAACCATGCCTCAGCTTCGTCTCCTGTCCTGGATTCTCCATCAAAAGTAACTGGTTTAATCCTTTTAAATTCTCCTTCAAGGTGGTTTGTTTGTTTTTTTTCTTTATCTGGTATGGTTTTGTGTTCAGTTAAAGGTGTCCCTTCAGACGAACTGTCTCCTTTTTCTGTTTTCGCACCAGAATACTTGGAAACCCTTTTGCTGACCTCTTCCTCAGAGTTATCATCTTTTGGGCTTTTCTTGGTTACTATACTATGCAGCAAGACTTCATTTATCTCTTGTTGTTCCTATTGTGCCTTCTTCAATTTTTCATTCTCAGCCTTGAAAACCTATAGTTCAACAATAAGGTTCCTCATTGTTTCCAAAACCTCCGTGGGTGAGCTTCCATCATTGTTTTGTATTGGATATCCCAGAGATCCTTGCTTTGGATTCCCTTCCATCCTGATTTCTGCGCCTTCTTGAGCTGCCATTATTTAACACAAAACATAAAAACTTTCCTTTTGTAATCCACAAGATTTATTAGTGTTTTTTTCATAAATCAGAATATATACTAAGAAATTAATGTGGCCCTATTCAGGCCCAGTGTTGTAACTTTTTCTCTAATACCATATGTAATGAACCTCAAAAAAATCACCATAATATATATATTTTTTTTCTATGACGTGATTCCATTTCGTTTAAGCTCAAAATTTAAGAGAAGGTAAGATTTATTTCTTTCCATGAACTAATTATGAAAAGTTTGAATTACTTAAAGGTGCATGTCTCCATGGTAAGCAGCACTCAAAAAAAAAACATCACGCTAAAAATCTATGTAACTAGTTTAAAACCTTCCTGTGCAATTTTGTACTTGTCACAGTGACTTATAATGATTATCTATTAACTCTACCCTGTCTCTATCTCAGATGAAGATTCTTTGTTGATTCTACCATTCCATTCCTTACCATATTAGAGAGTTATTCATATAACCAATAATTCATGTTGTGCTCCTACAGTTTTTTGTGAAAGGCAGTGCTCAAACAGGTTTTCGGCAATTTTCCAATGTTTCCTACCAGTCCAAACATTACCGTACTAGAGTGGCTCCCCTGACAATGATTCCTACCTTTTTCTTACCGTTTGGGAAAAATACTGCATTAAAATGAGTTTCGGTGATTATAAGTGCTGAACAAAACCACGGATCCCGTTGTTTTTTGAAAATACGAAATCGGGAAAGACTATGGGCCCAACACTTGGGGGTTGTGGGGTTTCACAAGTACAGAAGCCAAACATCAACACACAACAACTCCCGAAATTGTGAAAGGTGGCCAGTATTTTGGGATTTCTTCATTCAAGATTTCACGAGTACAAAGCCAATCATCAACATACGACAACTCTGAAATTGCGAAAAGTGACCAGCATTTTGGGATTTCGGAGTTCGGGATTTCACGGGTACAAAGTCAAAAATAATTACACGACAACTTATAAAATTGTGAAAAGTGACCAGCATTTCGGGATTTCGACGTTCGATATTTCGCGAGTACAAAGTCAAACATCCACACACAACAACTTACAAAATTGAGAAAAAGGTAAGTGGGATCAACACTTCAGAGTTTTTAGGGTTCGGGACTTCGCGAGTTCAAGTGCCCCAACATCTCATTTAACAAACCTCCGAAATGCGAAAAAAGAGAAGGTTGGACTAGCACTTCGGGGTTTCGTGGTTTGGAACTTTGTGAGTTCAAGTGCCCCAACATCTCATGTAACAAAACTCTAAAATGTGAAAAAAGAGAAGGTTGGACTAGCGCTTTGGGGTTTCGGGGTTCGAAACTTTGTGAGTTCATGTTCTCAAAATCTCTTTTGTAACAAACTTCCGAATGCCAAAAGTGGAAAGGTTGGATTAGAAGATTGCAATATCTTTTGAAAAAAAAAACTAAGGTGATAAATCAGTCAAAACGCAAAGGAAGAGAGTACTCTACTTCTATTGAAATTATCTCAAAATTTCATGATCTTTTATCCTTTGCTAGTTTTCTTACTTCCATTTTGTTAGACAACAGGTGTAGAAGGATTCAATGTTCGTTTACCTATCAGAATTCCGAATGTCTAACTTCTGCGTTTTAAATGTATAGACTCTATAAAAGGGTACACCAGGGTAAAAGTTGTCTGTAAGGTAAATTCCAAATTCGTCATAGACCTCAACTATGAGAAGGGGTAGACCATTCTCAACAAAGAAAGCATAAAAATCCTTTGATAGGCATCGATCCTCATGATTGTTTAGCATCTGAAAAAAAAGGGTTTCCAGATTTCTTTAACCTTTCGAATTTTGTCATTCTATACACATCTAGTACTTTGTTTGCACATTGTTAGTGCATGCAAAAAAAATCATACAAAACATTGAAAGACGTATATGTAGGTAATTATATGGGTATCCTTGTGATCCTTAAGGTTCTTTCTATTTCATATTTCTCTTCAATTCTTATTGTAAGAAACATGAAATCTCTTTAAGGGGCAAGATTGTTCAGAAAATTTAATGATGCATCTACCTGTTTCCTTTCGGCACAATTTTCCTCAATTCTGATTTGCTCAGTTTTAGATCTGTTTAATACTTTAGACACAGAAATAAACCTATATCTGCACCGATTGGTCTTCTTCACACACATAGAGTATCCTAGCATCTCAACTTCAGATTAAACCTAACCTGTAGATGGATCGAAATTCTTAAACTCAACTCGTATAAAAAAAAAGGAATTTTCCTAGTACTTCCAGATTTCGGGAGGAACCACTCCAGAATTTAGACTGTGATTGTAAATTTAACACCACGATAAATTTCATCCACTGAAAGAATTATTTCAAATTTAGAACAATTAGATGCAAAATATCAGTTACAGACAAAACATTTGAGAACAGAGAGGGAAAGGTTTACATTAACGTAATTAGATATAATCACTCCATAGATACCTAACATCAATCAAACATAGCCATTCAAAATAGAGAGGGGTAGATCAACATATCTGAATCCAATCCGTGGGAAGACAAAGGGAACAACCACGTTCTTCCCAACTGTAGAACAGGGAAACCAAATCACTTGCCTAGTTCACCCCCTAGCCTCACCATGAATCCATTAGGGCGAACTTGGAGACTCCTTAGCAATATTCCAAAATTTTCAGCAGTTATCCCCTTGCCTCACACTTGCTCAGCAGTGCTCATAATAGCAAGAGGACTCACAATCCTTTCCCCAACATACTTGGCAGCATCCTGCCTCCTCGCATATGTTATTTATCAATTTTTGCCCAGGTCTTTTTCCCTCCTTTGGGGATTTTCGTAGCTTTTTCTTAATCCCTGATTTTCATGGGCTACCAGTGGCCAAATCTCTTATTTTCCACTTGTAATAATCTGCCCAGAGGCAGTTCCAACATGTTCCCCTCTCATGGAGTCATGGTCAGCTGATTTTAACATGGATGTTCCATTTGTCCTCCAATTAATATAAATATTCTGTTGTGATACAAGTGTCATAGTCAAATAGTAAGTTGAGTCCAAATATATCTATGCCCAATAGTCACAATAACTAAATACAATTATTAAATTCGAAATTCAGAATTTCCATAAATGGCAAAAATTTTCCAGATTTGAATTTGCCAAAAACGAAAATAAATTTCTAGCACATAAAAATATTTTATTTTTGGGAGATGTCATAAGTACAAATCTATTCAATCTTGGTTGGTATGGTACTTGAGAAGAATAAATACCCATCATTGAACATAAATCTTAATGGAAGAATTGTTCACAGGAAGGACTAAGAATTCTCTTCAGAACCATTTAATGTATTTTTCTAAAAAGCAAGCCAAAAAAATACATCCGTGTATGAATGGAAGTTCAATTAATGGACCGACATTGCAAATTCACTCAATCTACCTTGGTCTTAAAGTTGGATTGATTGACACGACTTTTTATGATTAGGTATCAATTAATGACTATAATATGAAATTTTCAATTTGAATTCCAAGGATCAATGTTTATTAAACTCGACTTGGACAATTGTTATCAAATAGCTGAATGAAAATAAATAGCAATATATTAAAATATGAATGTATACATTAATTAACAAGTAGGCCATAAATATATTAATAATAAGGTAGCTAATAACAAATAGTAAGTGTAATATTAGTATAGTTATACTCAACATCTGTGGTAATAGTAAATAGTAAGTGTAATATTATTATAATTATACTCCGTTGTTAGGGAAAATATTATTATATGAGGTTATTAAAATATTGTTGTATGATATATATTTATATCTTAATAATTGTATATAAATATAT
>JASDQU010103501.1:114748-132614 GCA_032191745.1 Picea mariana | reverse complement strand
AAAAAATGAAATGAATAGATAATTGATCCAGATAGAAACGATCTGGATCAGATATCAGGGAATGATCTTCTTATGCTCCGTCTCACTCATTTGGAGCGAACCTTTTTCTTTTTTCTCTGACGATCTTTTTTCTTGGGGTCAAACAATTACACAATAGAGAAATTTATGGATCCCATACCTCATTCTATCACTCTTACATTGTCTAGATTTTGGACAGAACTGACGAGTGAATCAGGTTCGTTAGCGATTCACGAATTGGAAGTGGCCGAATATAAATTGTATTATTAGTCCTTGCTCTTTGGGCTCAAAAGTTTGAGCTCGAGTTTAAACTCTTATTTGGCCTCAAGTTTGAACTCTTATTTGGCCTCATATAGAGGTCGGATATCTTGTGTGATTAAGAATGATTCAGTGCTAAATCAAGTAAATCAGATTAATGCTAGACATTAGGTTTAGTATTACTTGGTAACATTAGATGATTATGCATTTTAGTGCAAGTATAAACGGTCCCCTTGCTAGAGTTGCCACCTACTTGCCATGCAACGCAGCTTCCTTGGCCTCCTACCACCTGTGTCCACCATGTCCTGCTACTACCTGTATCCACCATGTCCTTGAAACCTGTGAACCGACTCCTTCACCATCTCAACTTAGATGACATTACTCCTTCACTTCCTCAACTCATAGTAGCCTTCTCTTTCACCCAACTCAACTCAATTAGATACAATCCTGTCCCATGTTTGCAGAGCCAGCCTGATACAATCCTGTCCCATCTTTGAGGAGCGCGCCTAAGAGGAGGATATTTATTATGATATGTGGACCGACTCCTTCACCATCTCAACTTATATGACATTACTCCTTCACTTCCTCAACTCATAGTAGCCTTCTCTTTCACCCACCTCAACTCAATTAGATACAATCCTGTCCCATCTTTGCAGAGCCAGCCTGATACAATCCTGTCCCATCTTTGCAGAACCCACCTAAGAGGAGGATATTTATTATGATATGTTCAGAAAGTTGCAATTCCTGCCCAAGAGGAGGATATCTACTATGATCTGTTCAGAAAGCTGCAATTGCCAAAAAAAAGACAGAGAATATTAATATGCTATGAAACTGGAAAGGACGGGTGACTTACTCTTGGCTTGAAGGGAAGGGAATAAGCCGCCTTCGACTACAAAGGAGGGAATAAGCGTTACTCAGGCCAGCTCTATTCTCTGGTTTACTTATTAGGACAGCTAGTTTACCCTTACTCCCTTCTCAGTCGTTATCGCTCCTTCTCCCATAAGCGTTACTCTGCTCTTAGGCTAAGCGTTACTATGCTCTTAGGAAGCATATTGTCAACTGTTAATACTCTTAGCAATATCTCTTACTAAGCATATTCGTAACTGTTAATATTATTGAATAGAGTTTAGGTGAAGCAATTGCCTCCAACGCTCAACCTTCTTCGCTAACGGCACCCATGGGAACGAAGCCTTTTTCTTTATATATGATTATTGAATCCGAGGCTTCCCGACAGGGAGGGGGCGTTGAAGAAGCCATATTAACACTATCAATATTAACACTAACCTTCAGCATGCGTTATTAATAATTCCACGTAAATAATAATTTCTCACACTGAAATCTTTACCTAGATCCTCAATGAATATGTTCTTCCTGGTACATAATAATTTCCGGTACCGAGATCCTTCCCAACCCTGAAGGGTGAGAGTATAAATTCCTGGGTTGATGTGGCAACATCTTGTCTCCTACCAGCATTGATCTGATCTGATGTGATATGTTCTGGTTATACACATATTCTTTAAGGAATCCAATTTGCACGCAGTTGCATCAATGGGCATTGAACTCATGGCACCAAAACCACTACAAAACAACTACACCACATATCAGATCTAACTACAACCACTTTATTTTTTCTTTTAATGTGAGATAATACTCTTATGTGCACTTCATGTTAGATAATACTTTCATGTGTACTTCTGCTATCAGATGGAGAATTTTCATCACTTTATTCCCTTATCCTGACCTCCATTCCATTAGTGACCTTCTTGGCTTAGCGAAAGCTCAATTTTTTCTGTCATATTCCATTCTTAAATCCTGTGTAAAACTGTAAAGATTGTGGCATTACAAACGATTAGCCTGTAAGAGCCTTGATTTTTATCTTATCCTCTAAATTTGAGCAGAATACCATCTAATATCAGAATTGAATAATCGTTCATTTCTCAAAATGCATATGAATTAAATTTCAAGAATAGGAGAGTCAACTGTGCCTGCAATCGAATCAAAGGGAAATGCTCATGCATGAACAATTCATTGCATGCATGCTGGCAGACCATTGAAGGAAGGGGTGAACCTGCATGCATTTATACAAAATGAGAAGTAAATAGGTTAAAGGATGCATTTAAAAATACAAAAATACAAGGAAGTTAGGAAGAGTAAATCACATTCATTGATTTGGTAGAAGATGTATTCAAAAATACAAGGAAGTTAGAAAGAGTAAATCACATTAATTGATTTGGGAGGACAACAAAACTTCATTAACTCATCAATTTCAATAAAAAAGACGCCTGACATAATTAAGAACTAAAAACCTATCAAATATACCCATTTCCAATAACTATAAACATTAGGCGTAATCATGTCGATTCCTGATAGATCCGACCTGAGGATGAGTATAATGACTACTAAAACGACTATATTGTATAAAGTGGGGGCATCTTGCGTTGCTTCTGTCATCGGGCCTCATTTTATCACTGGTGAAAAGGTGGTGTTTTCCATTTTCAATTCGTCCATAAAAGATTTCAGTTAAATTACGCGATCGCTAATCTAATACGATTTGGTGCGGCCATCCATATTTTATTTTTGAGATATCGAAATGGAAGGGCAAGGGGAAAGACGCTCAGAACGACAGAGTAGAAGCAGAAGTAGAAGTCCGGACGCTGGAAGAAGATCAAATCCCACTTCCTTACTACCCAACAGCAGTGTACCCCAATCAGACGAGCATTCCTTTGATAATCAGCAGGCTCCAGAAGAAGATATTGAGATAGACAATGATGATGAGATAGAAGATATTGAGGTAAACAGTGATGATGATTATGATAGATCGAGAAAAATGCGAGATACTTATATTTCTCATCTGCCTACAGAAGATCGGCAATCTGCAGAAGAATTATTACGTCGACGTGAGGAGCTACGAGTTCAAATTGACCCTCTTATCGAAGCTTCTCGACAAACTCGTAATGAGTTACGACTTCGTACGGAGGGAGGCAGAAGATACCCTCGTCCAGATATTGTAGGAGAGGATACATTGCCTCTTGATGATCAGAATCTGCTGGCTATAGAAGAAGCTAGTGAGATCCCCATTGAAGAAATTCAAGCTACTCATGTTCCTCCTCCGGCTACAGAAGAACTAGTGGATCAGGCTACAGAAGAACCAGTCGATCAGCATTCTACAGAAGAATTATTACGTCGTCAGCAGGAGTTGCAGACAAGGATACATGATCTTATTGAAGCCTGGCGAGAAACTGAACCTGAGCTACTAGTTCTTATAGAGAGAGGCAGAGATCTTTATCATAACATCGTATTGCCTACCATCAGGATTTTGGAACATGATATAAATGATAATACTATCGCTTCCTCCTGCTCAGTTTGCCTTGACGATTTTGAATTGGCGGAGGAACCATCTCAACTCTAGTGCGGCCACGTCTACCATTCCAATTGCATTTTAACATGGCTGCGTGTGGGATCTAACTGTCCACTTTGCAGATCCCGCCCCCACATAATTTTACTGAAAGGTGTTCTATGTAAGGATGGTTTGTAATAATTAGCAAGGAATTATTTTTAAAGGTGTATATATTAGCATAACCATGTATAAATAAAAGTGGTTGATATAGTATTTTTTATCTTTGAAAATTAAGTCCATATGAACTAGTTTCAAAACTTGTGATTCCATTTTATATTTACATTTCATAAATAACGAATCTCATAAAGAATACTACATACATATCAACTATTTTCAAAACTTGTGATTCCATTTTATATATACATTTCATAAATAAAGAATCTCATAAACAATATTACATACATTTTTAAATAAAATTGATGATCTATATGATAAAAGTAAGGTTAGGGTGAAGGAGGAAGACATTTCTTATAATCAAATTATAGAGAGAAAAGAAGGACATTTGCTCAAGGATATTTGGGATAGGTGAAGAAGGAATTTCATCTAAGTTCAGGTCCTAGTAGAAGAGAGAACAAGGATTGTAAGAAGGGAGTAGAAACAATAGGCTCAAACTATACTTGTTGCATAGGTCACCCAGGGTGCATATATATATGGGCTACAATGTAGGAAAGTGTAAGGTAGGAGATGTATTATAATAATAAGAAGCATAGTGTTCTAGAGAAAGATCTTTCTAGAAGTAGAAGTTTATATTAAGTCTTCTTATGTTATACTTGTTGAAATTATTAAATAGGTCTTACTAACTAATGTCTGCCTTTATTATATGAAAAATATATTCTACTTATGTGAGGGGTTAGGGAGTTTAGGTCCCTATCCTGCCCTCCCCCATGAAAAAAAGCTTTTGCTAGTGAAATCCAAAGGTTAATCATCTTGCATGAGGATTGCATCAATTTATTTCCATGACACATTGCATTCGAGGAGAAACTTCTTGGTGAAGTTTGGTAGTGCCACGATATGAGTTGTGAACATAACATATTTCAAGGCTTGTAAGGATTGATTAGTTGATAGAGTCCAACTGTTTGAGAAAAATCTCTTGCTAAGAACTTGATCTACATGTTCAGACGGGTTGCCAAGTTTTACTATATATGAGAATATCATCAAATAAAACTAAGACAAATTTATGGAGGAAAAGACGAAAGACGTGATTCATGAGGCTTTGAAAACCAAAGAGATCATTACATAGGCCAAAAATTATGACCAAGAACTCATAAAAACTCTCATGAGTTCAAAATATGTGTTCTTCTTTCATGTGTATCTAGTGGTAGCTAGAGAAGAGATCCACCTTGGTAAAGTAATGAGCGCCATTCAATCCATCCAAATGGTCATCAATGATAAGGATGAAAAATTTGTCCTTAATTGTGATTTTGTTGAGGGCAAAAAAATCAAGTCACATGCACTAAGTGCCTTCTTTATTGAGTACCATGAATACGATTGAAGAAAAGGGGATGGTACTCAAATGGATAACACGTACTTTTAGAAATTCCTGAAAAGGTTTCTCAATTTCATATTTCCAAGAAAAGTGATGATGGTAAGGGTGAACATTGGAAGGAACATTGTTGTGGACTATAGAACTAGAATGATCATGCATGTCGCACTAAGGGGGAATGCCATGAGGGGTGTTAAAAATAGATTAGTGGTGGGATATTATAGATTGGAGGTCACGGTGCGCAAAGGGTGTCTTAATGGCCTTAATACAATGTAGTTGGGAAATAATCTTAGAATGGCCTTTTTTTAGTAGCATTTCAATTCGGTGGGAGCTAATGATATGAGGTGAGCCTGATGTGATTCCTTGGAACTTATATTTTTTTTTCTCCTATTGGAATTGCAATGGGAGGTACTTCAAATCCATGGTAAGGCGACCGAGAGTGCATTACCATTCAACACATAGCACTATGTTATAACCACCCATGTATATATATAACATATGATATTTCAGGTGGTACTAACTAATTTTTATGTGCACACTATCACAATGCCACCCACATATCATGGAATCACCATTAGCAATCATGACATGAAATTTAGTGGTTGCACATATATAGAAATTGACTTCTTCGGCGATATGATGATGAATAAAATTATGGGTGTTTCCACTATCAACTAGGGTGATGAGATTCCTATGTTTAATGTATCCAATTAAAATGAGTGTTTGGGGAGTAGACAAGCATGCAAGGGTGTTTACTGATATTAGTGATTCAACTTTGGGAGGGTCTGAGGGAGAAGTAGGGTCATTTTGTTGGGGTATATATTCAACAAGGGAAACATTAGCATCCTTGTTAGAAACATCTTCACCAATAGCTAGAAAATGTTTCAATTCTTTGCACTTGTTCCCCATAAAATATTTATCATCATAATTATAGAAAAATCCCTTGACTTGGCATTCATTGATTTGTGCCCTTGTTAATTTTTTTGTATCTTGAAAGGAGTAGTAGGATGATAAGGATTGGTGGGTGTAGGGAGAGGAACAAAGAAGGGTTTTCTATTTTGGGAAGAGAAAATATTTTATTTTTCTTTGGTGTGTTTAGTAGCCTCCAATTGTTGAGTGTAGGGAGAGGAATAAAGGAGGGTTTTCTATTTTTGGAAGATAAAATATGTTTTTTTTTCTTTGGCATGTTTAGTAGCTTCCAACCATGTCTAGGGTGACACATGAGGACATGGGCTTGGATTTCATCCTTTAGGCCAATGATAAAACATTTTGAGAAGAAGGCATCATACATGCCTTTCGTTCAAATCCAATTGCTCAAAGGTGGTTATAAAGTCTTCCAATGTGCCAAGCTATTTCAACTTGGTCAAATGGCCTAAATGGGGCGTGTTTGTGTTAAAGCATTCATAAATATTTGTAATAAAGTGTGTCCAAGCAACATATCCCTATCATGCATTTTTACAACATTTCCACCGTTTTTAACATTCAAGATCTAGATAGAGAACACCATAATGAAGTTTGGTCAACTCACTAGTAATTCCATGTAACGAAAAATAACGTTTCATTTGAGTGACCCGACTTGTGAGATATAAGCCATAGAATTTGTTGAACTAAATTCTTGGAATACACGGTTCATTATGAAAGGAGGTGTATTGAAAGGCCATAGTATGGGAGGAGTCAACACCATTGAAGTGTGATGATTGGTTATAGGAGGGACTTGGGAGCAGTTCAACGACTGATTGAGAGTGGATTTGATGGAGTAAATTTTTTGACTGACTTTGTTATCCATGACAACAAATTTGCTTTGGACTTGGTTTCTAGGAGTTTGAAAGTTCAAAATTGATGCAAGAAATGTCAAAAGTCAAGTTCTAGATCTTATCGTTGTTGTTTTGGTTTGAACGTGAAAATATTGGTTGCAAGTGGTGGCTATTTGGGGAGTAGAGGTGTGTGGGAGGGGTAGTGGGTCCACTAAAAAAAGGATGATAAATGATATATATTACTTCTCTTAGGGTGACAAGAGGAACCCAATGTGATATGTGGAAAATAAGGGTTTCGGGAAGGGGGTTGTGTCCTTCAGAGAAGAAGGATTAAAAATGATAGGTACCATGGGGATCAATTAAAGAGAGGAATCCTATGGGATAGATACAAATAAGGGTGCACTTGGGACCACTATACTTGTTTTTTTCTTAAATACTACAGAGTTATACTCCAGCATGAAAAATATCGTAGTAACCAAATTTCTAAATTGTTAAAAGGAGAAAATGTGTAGGAATTTGAAAATGAGAAAGTAGTAAGCAGGTTGCGTGACACGATATTTGTTATGTTTCTTTCTTGTTCTATTCCATTCCCAAGGGTTATGGTTTTGATGGTTTCTTTAGAATCTAGATAAGGGTTTTCCCTATGCAATATCTCATTGATATACATGTCGAGTTGAACAAAAGTACTCATCCCAATATCTCATGACATCAACTAAGGAGGATTGACCGTACCCTTATCCATAATTGATTACACAAGAACCAGAGAGTGTCTTCTTTATTGTTGTTCTTAGTGTCACTATAGCAATCAAGTGGTTGATTGACTGATCTAGAGCTAGTTTTAGGAGACGTAGTAGACTCCCGATATACCTAATTGTACGTGAGAATGATGGTCAGGTACATATTATGTTTGATGTGGTACTAATCAAAGGGTTACAAAGAAGAATACATAGCTTTCCAACAAGGTGAAAAATTTGTTTCAATTAATCCCATGAAACCTTCTATATTTCTTGGATGTAGTCTTCCCGAGCCATAATTTTACCCATCGAATGCCAAATATTTCTTCTTTAAAGACATCGATAGTACATGTATCTACCCTAAAAAACAATTGTCACAAATTTTGTGGAGGAAAGTGCTCTAATGCTACTTGTAATGTACCATATGTATTATAAAAAGTAGAAACAAAAATATTGCAACAAATATCAATAGGACAACAAAATATAGAAAATAAAAGCACCAACAATGATATCGTTATTGATATAAATCCAAGTTCACTTGCCTCTTTGACTGGACAACCTCCAACTTTCTATAGGAATATCTTTATAGAAGTAGAATATTTTAGTAAATCTTCTCACATTATACTAGTTCACATTATTAAATAGGACTTCTTTACTAATTTCATCCTTTGTTACATGGAAAATATATTATTATACCTATATGAGTGGTTCTAGAGGTTAGGTCCCTAATAGAAGGTGCCTACATATGTGGGATACAGTGAGTTAGGGCATGCACATATATGAGCAAGTTGAATGTATTGGGCCATAAGGTGGCCATATACTTGCTAGTGTTTGCATGTCCGATCTGTAGTTTTTTGTATTTCATAGTAGACCATTTCCTTGTAATGGAGCTCTTGTAAGATTTCATATTATTCTAATGATAAACTAATTTAAAGGGAAAAAATATTTTTTTTTGGAATTGGTTTATTTTCTTCTGCTAATTATTTATGTTAGTTATTCGAGTTAATGTATTTTGTTTTGTGAGCTGCTAATTTTATTGATAGCAAGGAAGTGAGTAATAAACAATTTATCTACATGCTAGGATTATAAAATTGACATGGTATGAGAGATCTCACTCTAAGAGGGAGACACATTTTAGATCCACATTAGTGTGTAGCATATATGTTAGTTTTGAAAGGATATCTCTGCAGAGATATAAACCAACAATATAACATCAAAGGGTGGATTTCTGGAAATAGTCATACACAAATACAACTTGTTTTTATGGGTGATTTTATCTATACACACAGATAAATGTATCAGAGCATGTAGATACATGTGTTGTTGAATATCATAGAAATTATACCTGCCTTACACTACAACATAATGCGTACATATGGACTACGTAGGTCACACGGGGCATGTAGAAGTTTGTACAACAAAAATTTCGACAAAAGGTTATTTCCACAAAAAAAATATCATATCTAAGGGATGGAAACTACAAGTATGAAAGTTGAATATAGATTGTATTGTGAACCAAACTTACTAGATTGGAAAAAAATATTTAATTTTTTTTAAAGAAAAGTGATCTTTGGAAGGTTCTTGACAAAGTATTTCCTTCACCGACATATTCGCAAGCATTGGCTGCCCATCAAAAAAAGCAGATGAGAGCCATGCAAGTGATATTGGAGTAGTGAAGGATCATTTTATTTCTCACTTATCCAAGATGAATAAGGCCAAGGAAATGTTTGATTCCGTGGTAATTTTATTCCAATGTAATAACTTGAACAAGAAATTATCTTCAAAAATAACCTCATATCAAAGTAGATCTATAGATATGACAATGTTACTAGTTACTTTATGAGGAACATTGAGGTGTGTGATCATATTTCATCTATTGGTGAGAATTTGGATCGAATAGAGCTCATCAATGTGGCACTCAATGGTCTTCAAAAGTAATGGGAACCATTTTTCAAAGGATTTTGTGCTTGAGAGAATATTCCACATTGGTAGAGGCTTTGGGATGATTACATCCAGGATGAGAATAGTAAGAGTAGAAATATGGAAATAAAGAAGATTGATAGGAGAACTTAACTCAGGTTAGTGAGGCCAATAAGAGAAAAGGAAAAGGTTCCCAAGGTAATAGTGATGGGTTAACCTCATAGATACAGAAGAAAAATTAGGACTTGAGTAATATCAAGTGCTTTGCATGCCACAATAATGGTCAAGATTATGCATCATAGTATTTGGAGAATAAAAAGGGGAAAGGAAGGACATATGCAGTAGCATCAATAGATATACAACTAGATAATTTTGAAAAACAAATTGAGAAGGAATTATCATTGGTATCCTACCCCTATACTAGAACAAAAACTAAGTGTTCATGGTACTTGCACATCAGTACATCTCATAATATGACAAAAACATTAGATATATTTAGAATTCTAATGAAGAATGACTTAGGTACCCATGTGGATCTTGGTGATGATGTCAAGTATTCAGTGAAGGGGGAGGGAAATATCTTTTTTAATTTTGAGTCAAGAGATACATTACGGGCCTAAGATGTGATTTATGTACCAAAATTCAATAAGAATTCTCTCTTAGTCGTAGTTTTGGAGGACATGGGTTTTTCTGTCATGTTAAAGAAAGGGTAAGTACTCATACATGAAGAGGGATCTATTACTGACACAACAATGAGAATTGGGGTTATAAATGGAAATTTATAAAGGTTGCAAGGAAATTATGTTTGTAGGTCCAAGGGGATCTTCAATCTTATGCATTCAGATGTGAATCAATCGGTGTCAGTGGAAGACAAAAAGGAGAAGGAGGATCTCAAAGGAGAAAAACATTTAAAGGATTTGATTTTAGGGAGTCAAAATTCATGTGAGGAGGAGGAGTTAGCACATTATAGTTCTTTTAAAAGACTCGGTTATTTTGAACTTACATTGAATGATACTTAGGAGAAAACCGAGGATCTTTGGAGCACATTAGGGAGAGTAGGCCTCTGAAAAAGTTTTTGAACTTAATGGAACTAATGAGTAACATGGTTGAAGAAGTATCATACCATTAAGTTTAACAATATATTAAGGTGCAGGCTGATGTGCAGGATATTGTGTCAATATTATAGGAAAAATTAGTTCGAGGTGGATTTTCTAGAAGTACCTTCCTCACTATGAGGGAGTGTTGATGTTTGTACCATTAGAGAGGTACTTCGTATAGATGTATGGAAGTTTTTCAAATAATTCTACCCTAGTAATTTACTTTAATTAAAGGAATTATCAAAGAAAAGTGATTTTATTAATTAATTGATTTTAATTTAATAAAATGATAATGTTATTTAGGATTAGTGGATTAAATATTATCCATTGATCTCTAGTGAGCTGAGATCTAATCTCAAGTGTTAATCACTTTGGAGATTAGGTCTCGGTCATAACTCAAGATTGTAAAAGAAAGGAGAGGGTGAAGGAAGGAGACACTACATATGATCAAATCATAGAGAGAGAGAATACATGATTTTTTTTTAAGGATATATTGTATTTCCTCTCATGATACATCGCATTTAGGTAACATTGTATGACATATTGCAATGCATCTGAAAAACTCCTTGTAGATATCAAGATCATGCACATTTCTCCAAGCACCACACATTAGTCTCATATCATCAATGTTAAATATATATTTATAAGAGTTTGTCAATTCCCATATAATCTTGACAAGATATACGTAGTGAAGCTAAAAATTCCATTTAAACTCAATTCTTGGATATTCTTGCAATTCTTCAGTGAATCGATGGCATCATGAGTGATTCTTCAGTGAATTGATGGCAATTCTTCAGTGAATCTAAAAATCCCACTTGAACTCAATTCTTGCAATTCTTTAGTGAATCGATGGCATCATTAGACAAATTCATCTAATACCCGAGCCTAATATATCTAAGCCTCTTTTAAATACTAGTGATGGAATCGATGCTAGAATCCAACAAATTGGGAATATCACACAAGGAAATCTCCTTGATCGAAACATAATTATTGATAAACCCTACATATCAAATGGATTCATTGGTTTGGTATGAATTTAATAATGATAGTTTTAGATTATTTTTTGAGACATTAGGAAGTCAACTATAGATGTGAGTATTGAGAGTGGGCTTCCAAAAAGCCCATGTGAGCATGTTTTTCCACTGTTTGAAAGCCATGGATGCTGAGAGGAGATCCTCTAGCTCTAAAATACATGAGAGGATGTGGGATAACGCTATATTGTATATCATGGAAATATCCATGCTACTCTTTATTGTTGTAGTTGAGCCCAATGCATGCCAACACAAACTCAAATATGTTCTTACCATTGACAAGGGAATGGGATAGAGAGAAAATTGAGGTTGTATTTAGAGATGAGCTAGGAAATGGTACTAGTGTAGAAAACTAGAAGAGGCTAATAATTGATAAGATTTGGGTTTTGTTAATCCCTAAATAGTGGCACATTACCCCTTAATTGGGACATATTACATTAGTATTTTTATTTTATTCATTTTGTGTTGGGTGAATTAGTTGTAATTGTACCTTCTAGTATCCTATATATAACAAGGAGACCATTTCATTTGAAATCAACTTGTATTTGTAAATGTATGTGGTGTATAAGAAGGCTTCCCCCTCGAAGATGTTTATTATCTAAAATTATCTCTTTTTTAAGGCATTGAGTACTTATTCTAAGGTTTTTTATGCTATTTTGATATTTGGTTCTTAACATTTGGGATCAGAGCTCAGGGTCTTGGGATTTCGCTGCTACATCTAAGACACCTTGGAATTTTATCTATAACTCTTTTTCTACAATGTTTCAGAAGGAACTCCCCATGTTGTATTTATTATATGAATCAAGGTACTTGGGGACCAGATTTCATCTCCTGAGGCCTTATTCTTTCATAGATATATCCTTTGTAATATAGGGTGTCGTAATCATCCTGAATTTAGACATCACAAAATATTCTCTATAAATTTTTTTGGTAATGTTTCAGACCGTAAAAATAGGAGGATATTCAGATACATTATCACGGTATATATGATAAAAATTGCAGCTTCTGGGTCATACTAATTTTGTATATACACCCTGTGTAAGTAGGGTATATGACTAGTCATATAAACTAGTCTCAAATAGGTGTTCCAGGTAAAACAATGATATATTCTACAGTGAGTATCCAAGTTAAGTGATACTAGTTTCATTGGACATTGGACAATGAGTACTATTTATGGTACAAGTTTCATAATAAAATCTCATATATTTTTCTCTTGGCATACTTTACAAGTACGCTCTCCTAGAAGGTCCAAAAATCAACAAGGTGTGGGGAATTTACCATAACTTCCGCTTGGAACATCCAATTTTGATCATACCCATGGTATTGTGGATAAGACATATCATAGAACTAAATAATGAAATTTCTAGAGCCATAAGGGAAGAAATTTTGGAGATACATCAGAATAAATATATTCTAGAAGAACCACCTCCAAATCAAGATTTAAAAGTAATACTTGGCCAACATGGCACCAAAAAAGGGAACTTGTACACCAAATAATCCTTTAGAAAGTACTATTTTGACTCTTGATGAAGGTGAATAAATGTGCAGGGACATAAATGATTTACAAAAGAAGACAATAACCAAATATGAAGTACACGGGATGATGGATTCAACTGAAACTAAGTTGGAGGAAATAATGGATATTTTAAAAAGACATATCATGGACGGATTGAAAAAAATCATAATAGAGAGGCCACCCGAAAGTGAAAATGTATCCCATGAAATTCATGATGAGGAAACAAGGTGTAATGTACCCCAAATTTCCCAAATAATTTTTTTGTTAAGGGGCATTAAAGTCCCTTGAATCTCCAACATTGTTTTATGACACAGAGATAATCCATTATATATATATATATATCTTATTCCTTTAATGCATGCATAGAAGTTTTACTTCTTTGTCGTTATCCCTCTTAAAGGACTAAGGAGATTTAAACTCCACTTGTCTCTTAATGTTATATTTCATTATAGTGTCATTATTGGATGATGAATCACACACTTATTTGTATTGAAGAATTGGTGACCATGACCTTCATAACCCCTAGAAAATCAACTAAGTCTATGTCAATACATGTTATCCACATTATATCACATAATAGACTATCATTAATCATATATTGTCCACTTCTACATAATCTCGTAGCTTCGATAAACAATATAGACTATAGACTATAAACTATCATATAGACTATCTATAACATTATATTGTTTATCATATAGACTATCATATAGATATCATAAAAATATATAGTTTTTCATATAGACTATCCATAACAATATATTGTTTATCATAGTGCAACGAAAATATACCTATACATAACATATTGTTTTATGATAGCGCAATAAACATATACCTATACATAACATATTGTTTTACCATAGCATAGCGAACACATACCTATACATAACTTGACTGTTACATACATTTCTTGTTCTAGCATTAGTGATAAGATTAAACATGACTCAACAATTAAACGATTTGAAAACCATTTTATGGTGGATGACAGGTTGAGTCTGAGCCTACTCCATACTATCCTATAGGAATTTATTCCTAGCTTGGTCCATTAAGGGTGAAGCCTATCACATACCTTCCAGAATTGACACTTAGGAGAAAATTCCCAACGTAGGCTCGCCACCTCCCTCGAATTTACATGGCAGTGATATGGGGCATACCAGCCACTATTACTTCTCTAGCGAGGCCCTCGAGGTAACACTTTTTTTAATTCTTTCCCCTTTAGTCTGTAAAAACACTTCCTCTGCATTATATACGATGAATGACTTCATAAGTCTCGACTATGTTGAGTGATGGCCTATGCATTGTATATGACCAGTGATTTCATAAGGTTCGGCTCTGGTGAGCGATGGCCTCTATGCTATACATGACTGGTGATTTGGTAAATCTCAGCTCCGTGAGCGATGGAAGGAGGCAACACACATCTGTGGTTCTCCATGTGCAAGGGTAAGTAAAAGTTATGTTGCTTCTTTTCTCTATGAGATGTATCCCATGAATGTATTCTCTATCTGGTGCAATGTAAAATAAAAGAGAGCTTCCATGAACAAACTTCACATTTTCTTTTTCTTTGTTTGAGGATTGACAAAGTATTATAGTTACACCTCTGTATGTGTTTTCCTCTTGGTATTATACTGTGTTCATAGTTCCCTTTGTAAGTTATGTGAAAACCCCTTAGATTTAATGCTCGGGTTTGAGGGTTATTGTATTTTCTCTCGGTTCACTGTCAGTATTCGAACTTAAATTCATTTACATTCTCTTCGCAGTCAGATCGTGGCCTGAATAGTTACTATAAAATTGAACCCTCTGGTATTTATCATTTTATTTCATCATCATTCATATTACTGATATTCTTATACTCTGGAAGTGGTCCAAAGATATCAAGGCTTATTGATGTTATTCATACTTGACTGTTTAAAACACTATAGGAAATTTCGTAATTTACATTCTGTATATAAATGGAAAATTGATAGGATCTTATTCATTTGAAACAACTTTTATTTGTATCCTTTGGTTATGAAAATATTTCCTCTACCGAGAAGAATTGTGGTTTGTCTCATGGCCACCTCTGCAACATCCTTCGTTTGATCTCTTGTCTGATACAATTATCAATTTAAGCCATTTACAAAAGGCCTTTCTTATGTTGACCACTCTGCACTAGCAACCAAGAGGGTATCGTTGTTTAATCAGTTGTTGAATGTATGTGGAATGAAATTCATAGGGTTTGAACACGTTTTTTCAAAGTTAGACTTTAACCTAAGGATTGGGTTCTTACTATAATTTTATGCACTCATACTTTCGTATTTTACCTTTTTGTAATGCTATTTAATTTTAATGATCCATCTATTGTGAATATACTAAAGTCGCATCTTGTGCGCCTCTATGATTTCTTGTTAATTTAAAAAATCATTCACTATGATTGTTACCCCAAATCACAAATTCGCCTCTATGAATGCTTATTAGTTTAATAATTATTCACTGTGATCATTATCCCAAATCGAAAATTCCAATTGTGTGTTACAGGGGTTTAAATTGGTAGTTTTTTTTAATCGTTGACCTTTCCACAGTCAACTCCTTCTGTTTATTTGGTCCTCTACACAGAGTTTGGAGAATTACTATTATGTGCTTCATGTTTGATTAATCTAAGCATGGTCTATTTCGCTGATAACACATTTCACTTGTTTTCTTACTGTCACTTTCTCAATTTTACAAGTGAAATTTTCTATGCACGTATATATGAAATTAATAATGGGCCCTTTATGTTTTGCGAGGGTACCCATTAGTCATTTTTGGGTCCAATCCTATTCCTCCTAGATCATGGACAAATTTTCTCACAAGGGACAAAAGGTGATCTGGTTTTCATCAAGACTCAAGTTAAGTTTTTGTTCTTGCCTTATTCTATTGTTTTATTTCCATAGAATTAAAATGTTAGCACAGTTACTATACCCCTTGTTTACTTCTTTTGTAGGTTGTGCAAGTTGGTGTAATCGGATGAAAGAAGCCTCTTACCTCGAAAGGTATTCGAGTTCTATGTCCTTCCTTGATGGATATATGCACGCATTTCTTCGATTATATACAGATTCTATGTATACTTCTTAGAGCTTTGTTTACAATACAAGAGGTTGTGGACTCTTTGGTCTATGGTACTCCAACTATAATATTTGAACAATGATCGATTGAATACAACGGTTTCTTTTGCAAGATACTTTGAATTCTACTAAATCACTATATTTCTATGGTAATAAATAATGTATTCGGACTATTGTTCTTTCTATCTATTCTCTGCATTGTTTTTGTATGTATGGATTTGAATAGCAATTCAATATATATATATATATATATATATATATATATATATATATATTCAATGGCCAATAAGAACATAAAAATAGTTCTACTATTCCTTTATGTATGAAAACACATATATACATATAGTTAAATATCTATGTACAACCATCACATTCAAATACACAATATTTATAGTATCATTTAACTATGATAAGACATAGTAAAACATGGTCATACAGTCCCTTAAGAGTTGATTTCACTTATGTATACGCAGTCAACATATTCCTAAACTCATATCCATTTTGTTAGTGAGGCCAATAAGAGAAAAGGAAAAGGTTCCAAAGGTAATAGTGATGGAGCAACCTCATATATAGGGAAGAATAATTAGGACTTGAGTAATATCAAGTGCTTTGCATGCCATAATAATGGTCAATATTATGCATTACAATATTTTCAGAAGAAAAGGGGAAAGGAAGGACATAAGAAGTAACATCAACATAGATACAATTAGATGATCTTTCAAAATGAATTGAGAAGGAATTATCATTAGTCTCCTACCTCTCTACTAGCACCAAAACAAAGTGTATGTGGTACTTGGGCATCATACATCTTATGACATGACAAAAACATGAGATCGATTTATAATTCTAACGAAGAATGAATTAGGTACCCATGTGGAGCTTGGTAACGATTTGAAGTATTCAGTGAAGGGGGAGGGAACTATCTTGTTTAATTTTGAGTCAAGAGATACATTCCAGGCCTAAGATGTGATTTATGTACCAAAATTAAAGAATAATTCACTCTTAGTCTTAGTTTTGAAGGACATGGGTTTTTCTGTCATGTTCAAGAAAGGGGAAGTACTCATACATGAAGAGGGAGTTATTCCTGGCACAAAAATGAGCATTGGGGCTAGAAAGGGAAAGTTATAAAGGTTGCAAGAAAATTCTATTTGTAGGTCCAAGTGGATCTTCAATCTTATGAATTCAGATGTGAATCAACTGGTGTCAGTGGAAGACGAAAAGGAAAAGGAGGATATCAAAGGAGAACAACATTTAAAGGCTTTGAGTTTAGGGAGTCAAAATTCATTTAAGGAGGAAGACTTAGCCCATTATAGTTCTTTTAGAAGACTCGGTTATTTTGAACTAACATTGAGGGATACTTAAGAGAAAGCTGAGGATCTTTGGAGCACATTAGGGAGAGCATGCCTCCGAAAATGTTTCTGAACTTTATGGAACTAATGAGTAACATGATTGAAGAAATATCATACCATTAGGTTTAACAATATCTTACGGTGCAGGCTGATGTGGAGGATATTGTGTCAATATTAGAGGAAAAATTAGTTCCATGTGGCCTTTCCATAAGTAGCTTCCTCACTAATA
>JASDQU010103501.1:76251-92973 GCA_032191745.1 Picea mariana | reverse complement strand
GTATTTCCAACAATAAATTCCTCGGTTGATGTGGCAACATCTTGTCTCCTAGCAACATTGATCTGATTTGATGTGATATGTTCTGGTTATACACATATTCTTTAAGGAATCCAATTTTCACGCAGTTGCATCAATGGGCATTGAACTCATGGCACCAAAACCACTACAAAACAACTACACCACATATCAGATCTAACTACAACCACTTTATTTTTTCTTTTAATGTGAGATAATACTCTTATGTGCACTTCATGTGAGATAATACTTTCATGTGTACTTCTGCTATCAGATGGAGAATTTTCATCACTTTATTCCCTTATCCTGACCTCCATTCCATTAGTGACCTTCTTGGCTTAGCGAAAGCTCAATTTTTTTCTGAAATATTCCAGTCTTAAATTCTGTGTAAAACTGTAAAGATTGTGGCATTACAAACGCTTAGCCTGTAAGAGCCTTAGATTTTTATCTTATCCTCTAAATTTGAGCATAATACCATTTAATACCAGAATTGAATAATCGTTCATTTCTCAAAATGCATATGAATTAAATTTGAAGACTAGGAGAGTCAATTGTGCCTGCAATCAAATCAAAGGGAAATGCTCATGCATGAACAATTCATTACCTGCATGCTGGCAGACCATTGAAGGAAGGGGTGAGCCTGCATGTATCCATACAAAATGAAACGCGCAGACACTGGACAGCCAGCCAGAAAATGAAACACTCAGACAAAGTCAGAAAATGAAACGGGTTGACAGCCAGAAAATGAAAGGGCCGAACAGTTGAGAGAAAATCCAAATCTGTTAATCTTAAAGGTTAATCATTTAAACTTGGGGATCATATAGTGCTACAATAATTTTTTAATATGATTAGGTAAATGTTAAAAAGTAAACAGTTAAAGGATGCATTCAAAAATAGAAGGAAGTTAGGAAGAGTAAATCACATTCATTGATTTGGGAGGACCACAAAGAATATGACGGCATCTTTACATGCTTAATATGATTAGGTAAATGTTAAAAAGTAAAAAGGTTAAAAGATGCATTCAAAAATACAAGTTAGGAAGAGTAAATCACATTCATTGATTTGGAAGGACGACAAAGAATATGATAGCATCTTTAAATGCTGACCTCAAAATTGGAATTTGTAATTAAAAGTTTCATTAATTCATCAATTCCAATAAAAAGGAGGCCTTACATAATTAAGAACTAAAAACCTATCAAATGTACCCATTTAAAATAACTATAAACATTAAGCGTAATCATGTCGATTCCTAATAGATCCGACCTGAGGATGAGTATAATGACTACTAAAACGACTATATTGTATAAAGTGAGGGCATCTTCCGTTGCTTCTGTCATCGAGCCTCATTTTATCACTGGTGAAAAGGTGGTGTTTTCCATTTTCAACTCGTCCATAAAAGATTTCAATTAAATTACGCGATCGCTAATCTTATACGATTTGGTGCGGCCATCCATATTTTATTTTTGAGATATCGAAATGGAAGGGCAAGGGGAAAGACGCTCAGAACGACAGAGTAGAAGCAGAAGTAGAAGTCCGGACGCTGGAAGAAGATCAAATCCCACTTCATTACTACCCAACAGCAGTTTACTCCAATCAGACGAGCATTCCTTTGATAATCAGCAGGCTCCAGAAGAAGATATTGAGATAGACAATGATGATGAGATAGAAGATATTGAGGCAGACAGTGATGATGATTATGATAGATCCAAAAAAGTGCGAGATACTTATATTTCACATCTGCCTACAGAAGATCGGCAATCTGCAGAAGAATTATTACGTCGACGTGAGGAGATACGAGTTCAAATTGACCGTCTTATCGAAGCTTCTCGACAAACTCGTAATGAGCTACGACTTCGTACGGAGGGAGGCAGAAGATACCCTCGTCCAGATATTGTAGGAGAGGATGCATTACCTAATGAGATCCCCAATGAAGAAATTCAAGCTACTCATGTTCCTAGTGGATCAGGCTACAGAAGAACCAGTCGATCAGCAATCTACAGAAGAATTATTACGTCGTCAGCAGGAGTTGCAGACAAGGATACATGATCTTATTGAAGCCTCGCGAGAAACTGAACCTGAGCTACTAGTTCTTATAGAGAGAGGCAGAGATCTCTATCATAACATCGTATTGATTACCATCAGGATTTCGGAACATGATATAAATGATAATACCATCGCTTCCTCCTGCTCAGTTTGCCTTGACGATTTTGAATTGGCGGAGGAACCATCTCAACTCCAGTGCGGCCACGTCTACCATTCCAATTGCATTTTAACATGGCTGCGTGTGGGATCTAACTGTCCACTTTGCAGATCCCGCCCCCACATAATTTTACTGAAAGGTGTTCTATGTAAGGATGGTTTGTAATAATTAATTAGCAAGGAATTAATTAAACTTTTAATTTTTTTATTGAAATTATTTTTAAAGGTGTATATATTAGCACAGCTGCTAACTCCCGGTTGAGAACGCTGAAAGGTTGAGAATGCTGAAAGGTATCCGTTGAGAATGCGTGTCCCCAATATAAAACGTCTGTGGTAATATTAGCACAGCCGCAAAGTGGTTGGTGTTGCTGTTGGTGAATGCCGAAAGTTATCTGGACGGTGGTAATACTAGCACAACCACAAAGTGGTTGGTGTTGCCGTTGGTGAACGCCAAAAGTTATCTGGACGGACAGCACTACTCTGGTGAATTGAACAGCTAAAACACACATAGAGCTGAAGAAATCCAAAAGTTAATCTTAAATGTGGTAATTCCAAAAGTTAATCAGTTAAAAGTGGCAATCATATGGTGGTACAGTAATTTTAAAATGTAATTTATGATTAGGTAAATGTTAAAATGTAAACAGGTCAACTGATGCATTCAAAAATACAAGGAAGTTATGAAGAGTAAATCACATTCATTGATTTGGGAGGACGATTAAGAATATTCCAGCATTTGTTAGGCATGAGATTAGAATTTTAAATTAAAAGATGATTAATTGTGCCCATCTCCAATAGGTATATTCCTTTCTGCATAATGAAACGTTTGGCTGCATTAGGTTGATAAATGGAACGTGTGGGCATGAGACAGCCGGTTAGAATTTAGATGGCACAGTTTAATCCTACTTAATCATTTAAACGTGGCAATTACATATCCTTCCAGTAATTTTTTAATGTGATTAGGTAAATGTTAAAAAGTAAACATGTTAACGGATGTTTGATAAATGCAAGAAAGTTATGAACAATAAATCCGACCCATTGATTTTGGAGGACGACTAAGAATATGCCAGCATCTTCAATGCATAGCCATCAGATTAGGGTTTAAGGTTAAAAGATCATTAATTGTGCCCATTGTTAACCTTTCGACGTAATTAGCATAACCATGTATAAATAAAAATAGTTGATATAGTATTTTTTATCTTTGAAAATTAAGTCCATATGAACTAGTTTCAAAACTTGTGATTCCATTTTATATTTACATTTCATAAATAACGAATCTCATAAAGAATACTACATACATATCAACTAGTTTCAAAACTTGTGATTCCATTTTATATATACATTTCATAAAGAATCTCATAAACAATACTACATACATCTTTAAATAAAATTGATGATCTATATGATAAAAGCAAGGTTAGGGTGAAGGAGGAAGACATTTCTTATAATCAAATCATAGAGAGAAAAGAAGGACATTTGCTCAAGGATATTTGGGATAGGTGAAGAAGGACTTTCATCTAAGGTCCTAGTAGAAGAGAGAACAAGAGTTGTAAGAAGGGAGTAGAAACAACAAACTCAAACTATACTTGTTGCATAGGTCACCGAGGGTGCATATATATATATGGGCTACAATGTAGGAAAGTGTAAGGTAGGAGATGTATTATAATAATAAGAAGCAGAGCATTCTAGAGAAAGATCTTTCTAGAAGTAGAAGCTTATATTAAGTCTTCTTATGCTATACTTGTTGAAATTATTAAATAGGTCTTACAAACTAATGTATGCATTTATTATATGGAAAATATAGTCTACTTATGTGAGGGTTTAGGGAGTTTAGGTCCCTATCCTGCCCTCCCCCATGAAAAAAAGCTTTGTCCTAAGAGGAAATTGTTGCAAAATGGCATTTGACTCCACGTGGTATTTATAGAGATGTAACCTTCAAGTGAGCTAACACTTCCTTGATACTCCGTTGACATAGATGATGTTTTGTTTGGTCCAAGAGTGCTTATGGTTGCAACTAAATGAAATCTTCCAAATCCAACTCACTTAGAATGTTTTGCGTCTAACACTTATTTCCATTCACTTTCTTTAATCATTAGACATGAAATATCACATCCACTCACGTGTGGATGTCCTATTTCATTTCATTGCAAAAAAAATGACATTTAACTCTTTCATATCTTTTGGTAAACTCTAAATACGGTGAAGCATGAAACTCAAAGAACATTGTGGATTTAAGGTTCAATTGTTTTCTTAAGTACATGATACCTGTATTGTGAAGCTCATCATTTTTCCAAAAGTACCTTGGCCAATATCGAGAATCTTATTGCTATTTTTGGATGAGGTTAAAACGTTTGGGGTCTTGCAACCATCTTTGGTGAATGTCTTAAAGCCAATCTACTACAATGAATGAGAGGGAAAATATGGACCCTTTTTCTTCCTATTTCCTTCAATGAGCATGAATAACCACATTCATATTCATATAGCTTGGTCACCCATTTTTGTTACTCTAAGGATAAATTTTTTGTTCTAGAAATAATTTGGAAGTGTTTTGGGAATAGATAAGGATTCTAGAGATCTACTACGTGCATATTATCCAGCATTTCCTTTTCATAGGAGGATGTTAGAGATTTATTTCATGAAAAATATCCAACATTCATTTTCATAGATTGAATGACCCAATTGTTGCTCTTATAGTTGTTGTTTGCTAGTGAAATCCAAAGGTCAATCATCTTGCATGAGGACTACATCAATTTATTTCCATGACGCATTGCATTCAATGAGAAACTTCTTGGTGAAGTTTGGTAGTGCCACGATATGAGTAGTGAACATAACATATTTCAAGGCTTGTAAGGATTGATTAGTTGATAGAGTCCAACTGTTTGAGAAAAATCTCTTGCTAAGAACTCGATCTACATGTACGAGTTACCAAGTTTTACTATATATGAGAATATCATCAAATAAAGCTAAGACAAATTTATGGAGGAAGGGATGAAAGCCATGATTCATGAGGCTTTGAAAACCAAAGAGATCATTAGATAGGCCAAAAATTATGACCAAGAACTCATAAAAACTCCCATGAGTTCGAAATATGTGTTCTTCTTTCATGTGTATCTAGTGGTATCTAGAGAAGAGATCAACCTTGGTGAAGTAATGAGCACCACTCAATGCATCCAAATGGTCATCAATGATAAGGATGAAAATTTGTTCCTTAATTGTGATTTTGTTGAGGGAAAAAAAATCAAGACACATGCACTGAGTGCCTTCTTTATTGAGTACCATGAATATGATTGAAGAAAAGGGGATGGTACTCAAATGGATAACACGTACTTTTATAAATTCCTGAAAAGGTTTGTCAATTTCATTTTTCCAAGAAAAGTGATGATGGTAAGGGTGAACATTGGAAGGAACATGGTTGTGGACTATAGAACTAGAATGATCATGCATGTCGCACTAAGGGGGAATGCCATGAGGGGTGTTAAAAATAGATTAGTGGTGGGATATTATAGATTGGAGGTCACAGTGCGCAAAGGGTGCCTTAATGGCCTGAATACAATGGAATTGGGAAATAATGTTAGAATGGTCTTTTTTTAGTAGAATTTCAATTCGGTGGGAGCTAATGATATGAGGTGAGCCTGATGTGATTCCTTGGAACTTATATTGTTTTTTCTCTTATTGGAATTGCAATGGGAGGTACTTCAAATCCATGGTAAGGGGACCGAGAGTGCATTACCATTCAACACCTAGCACTATGTCATAACCACCCATGTATATATAAAACATATGATATTTCAGGTGGTACTAACTAATTTTTATGTGCACATTATCACAATGCCACCCACATATCATGGAACCACCATTAGCAATCATGACATGAAATTTAGTGGTTGCACATATATAGAAATTGACTTCTTGGGCAATACGATGATGAATAAAATTATGGATGTTTCCACTATCAACTAGGGTGATGAGTTTCCTATGTTTAATGTATCCAATTAAAATGAGTGTTTGGGGAGTAGAGAAGCATGTAAGGGTGTTTACTAATATTAGAGGTTCAACTTTGGGAGGGTCTGAGGGAGAAGTAGGGGCATTTTTTTGGGGTATATATTCAACAAGGGAAAAATTAGCATCCTTGTTAGAAACATCTTCACTAATAGCCAGAAAATGTTTCAATTCTTTGCACTTGTTCCCCATAAAATATTTATCAACATAATTATAGAAAATTCCCTTGACTTGGCATTCATCGATTTGTGCCCTAGTTAATTTTTTTTTATCTTGAGAGGAGTAGTAGGATGATAAGGATTGGTGGGTGTAGGGAGAGGAACAAAGAAGAGTTTTCTATTTTGGGTAGAGAAAATATTTTATTTTTTTTTGGCGTGTTTAGTAGCCTCCAATTGTTGGGTGTAGGGAGAGGAGTAAAGGAGGGTTTTCTATTTTTGGAAGAGAAAATATGTTGTTTTTCTTTGGCATGTTTAGTAGCTTCCAACCACGTCTAGGGTGACGCATGAGGACATGGGCTTGGATTTCATCCTTTAGGCCATTGATAAAACATTCTGAGAAGAAGGCATCATACATGCCTTTTGTTCAAATCCAATTGCTCAAAGGTGGTTATAAAGTCTTCCAATATGCCAAGCTATTTCAACTTGGTCAAATGGCCTAAATGGGGGGTGTTTGTGTTAAAGAGTTCATAAATCTTTGTAATAAAGTGTGTCCAAGAAACATAGCCCTTTCATGCATTTTTACAACATTTCCACCATTTTTAACATTCAAGATCTAGATAGAGAACACCATAATGAATTTTGGTCAACTCACTAGTAATTCCATGTAATGAAAAATAATGTTTCATTTGAGTTACCCGACTTGTGAGACATAAGCCATCAAATTTGTTGAACTAAACTCTTGGAATACATGGTTCATTATGAAAGGAATTGTATTGAAAAGCCATAGTATGGGAGGAGTCAACACCATTGAAGTGTGATGATTGGTTATAGGAGCACCATTGAAGTGTGATGATTGGTTATAGGGGAGCAGTTCAAAATGACTGATTGAGAGTGGATTTGATGGAGTAAAATTTTCGACTGAATTTGTTATCCATGACATCAAATTTGTTTTTGACTTGGTTTATAGAAGTTTGAAAGTTCAAAATTGATGCAAGAAATGTCAAAAGTCAAGTTCTAGATCTTCTCCTTGTTGTTTTGGTTTCAACGTGCAAATCTTGGTTGCAGGTGGTGGCTATTTTGGGAGTAGAGGTGTGTGGGAGGGGTAGTGGGTCCACTAAAAAGGATGATAAATGATATATATTACTTCTCTTAGGGTGACAAGAGGAACCCAATGTGATATGCGGAAAATACGGGTTTTGAGAAAGGGGTTGTGTCCTTCAGAGAAGAAGGATTAAAAATGATAGGTACCATGGGGATCAATTAAAGAGACGAATCCAATGGGATAGATACAAATAAGGTTGCACGTGGGACTGTTATACTTGTTTTTTTCTTAAATACTATAGAGTTATACTCCAGCATGAAAAATATCGTAGTAACCAAATTTCTAAATTGTTAAAAGGAGAAAATGTGTAGGAATTTCAAAATGAGAAAGCAGTAATCACGTTGCGTGACACGATATTTATTATGTTTCTTTCTTGTTCTATTCCATTCGCAAGGGTTATGGTTTTGAGGGTTTCTTTAGAATCTAGATAAGGGTTTTCCCTATGAAATATCTCATTGATATACATGTGGAGTTGAACAAAAGTACTCATCCCAATATCTCATGACATCAACTAAGGAGGATTGACCGTACCCTTATCCATAATTGATTACACAAGAAATAGAGAGTGCCTTCTTGATTGTTGTTCTTAGTGTCACTATAGAAGTCAAGTGGTTGATTGACTGATCTAGAGCTAGTTTTAGGAGACGTAGAAGACCCCCAATATACCAAATTGTACGTGAGAATGATGGTCATGTACATATTATGTTCGATGTGGTACTACTCAAAGGGTTACCAACAAGAATACATAGTTTTCCAACAAGGTGAAAATTTGGTTTCAATTAATTCCATGAAACCTTTTATATTTCTTGGATGTAGTCTTCCCGAGCCATAATTTTACCCATCGAAAGACAAATATTTGTTCTTTAAAGACATCAATAGTACATGTATCTACCCTGGACAACAATTGTCATGAATTTTGTGGAGGAAAGTGCTCTAATACTACTTGTAATGTACCATATGTATTATAAAAAGTAGAAACAAAAATATTGCAACAAATATTAATAGGACAACAAAATATAGAAAATAAAAGCACCAACAATGATAACGTTATTGATATAAATCCAAGTTCACTTGCCTCTTTGAGGGGACAACCTCCAACTTTCTATAGGAATATCTTTATAGAAGAAAAATATTTTAGTAAATCTTCTCACATTATACTCGTTCACATTATTAAATAGGACTTTTTTACTAATTTCATCCTTTGTTACATGGAAAATATATTATTATACCTATATGAATGCTTCGGGAGGTTAGGTCCCTAATAAAAAGTGCCTACATATGCGGGATACAATGAGTTAGGGCATGCACATATATAAGCAAGTTGAATGTATTGGGCCATAAGGTGGCCATATACTTGCTAGTGTTTGCACCGATCTGTAGTTTTCTATATTTCTTAGTAGACCATTTCCTCGTAATGGAGCTCTTGTAAGATTTCATATTATTCTAATGATAACATATTATTCTAATGATAAACTAATTTAAAGGGAAAAAATATTTGTTTTTGGAATTGGTTTATTTTCTTGCTAATTATTTATGTTAGTTATTCGAGTTAATGTATTTATTTTTGTGAGCTTCTAATTTTATTGACAGCGAGGAAGTGAGTAATAAACAATTTATCTACGTGCTAGGATTATAAAATTGACATGGTATGAGAGATCTCACTCTAAGAGGGAGCCACATTTTAGATCCACATTAGTGTGTATCATATATGTTAGTTTTGAAAGGATATCTCTGCAAAGATATAAACTAAGAATAGAACATCAAAGGGCAGATTTCTGGAAATAGTCATACACAAATACAACTTGTTTTTATGGGTGATTTTATCTATACACATGGATAAATGTATCAGAGCATGTAGATACATGTGTTGTTGTGTACATACGCACTGCGTAGGTCACACGGGGCATGTAGAAGTTTGTACAACAAAAATTTCGACAAAAGGTTATTTCCACAAAACAAATATCATATCTAAGGGATGGAAACTACAAGTATGATAGTTGAATATAGATTGTATTGTGAACCAAACTTACTAGATTGGAAAAAAATATTAAATTTTGTTTAAAGAAAAGTGATCTTTGGAAGGTTCTTGACAAAGTAATTCCTTCACCGACATATTCGCAAGCATGCCCATCAAAAGAAGCAGATGAGATCCATGCAAGTGATATTGTAGTAGTGAAGGATCATTTTATTTCTCACTTATCGAAGATGAATAAGGCCAAGGAAATGTTTGATTCCCTAGTAATTTTATTCCAATGTAATAACTTGAACAAGAAGATTATCTTAAAAAATAACCTCATATCAAAGTAGATCTCTATGACAATGTTGATAGTTACTTTATGAGGATCATTGATGTGTGTGATCATATTGCATCTATTGGTGAGAAGTTGGATGGAATAGAGCTCATAAATGTGGCACTCAATGGTCTTCAAAAGTAATGGGAACCATTTTTCAAAGGATTTTGTTCTCGAGAGAGTATTCTATATTGGTAGAGGCTTTGGGATGATTACATGCAAGATGAGAATAGTAATAGAATAAATATGGAAATAAATAAGATTGATAGGAGAACCTAACTCTAGTTAGTGAGGCCAATAAGAGAAAAGGAAAAGGTTCCAAAGGTAATAGTGATGGGTTAACCTCATAGATACAGAAGAAAAATTAGGACTTGAGTAATATCAAGTGCTTTGCATGCCACAATAATGGTCAAGATTATGCATCATAGTATTTGGAGAATAAAAAGGGGAAAGGAATGACATATGCAGTAGCATCAATAGATATACAACTAGAGGATTTTGAAAAAAAAATTGAGAAGGAATTATCATTGGCCTCCTACCTCTATACTAGCACAAAGACTAAGTGTTCATGGTACTTGCACATCAGTACATCTCATAATATGACAAAAACACTAGATATATTTAGAATTCTAATGATGAAAGACGCAGGTACCCATGTGGATCTTGGTGATGATTTCAAGTATTCAGCGAAGGGGGAGGGAACTATATTTTTTAATTTTGAGTCAAGAGATACATTCTAGGCCTAAGATGTGATTTACGTATTAAAATTCAAGGAGAATTTGCTCTTAGTCTTAGTTTTGCAGGACATGGGTTTTTATGTCATGTTAAAGAAAGGGGAAGTACTCATACATGAAGAGGGAGCTCTTACTGACACAACAATGAGAATTGGGGTTATAAATGGAAAGTTATAAAGGTTGCAAGAAAATTATATTTGTAGGTCCAAGGGGATCTTCAATCTTATGCATTCAGATGTGAATCCATCGGTGTCAGTGGAAGACAAAAAGGAGAAGGAGGATCTCAAAGGAGAACAACGTTTAAAGGATTTGATTTTAGGGAGTCAAAATTCATATAAGGAGGAGGAGTTAGCGCATTACAGTTCTTTTAGAAGACTCGGTTATTTTGAACTTAGGAGAAAACTGAGGATCTTTGGAGCACATTAGGGAGAGCAGGCCTCCGAAAACGTTTATGAACTTAATGGAAGTAATGAGTAACATGGTTGAAGAAGTATCATACCATTAGGTTTAAAAATATATTAAGGTGCAGGATGATGTGTAGGATATTGTGTCAATATTAGAGTAAAAATTAGTTCCAAGTGGATTTTCTATAAGTACCTTCCTCACTATGAGGGAGTGTTGATGTTTGTACCATTAGAAAGGTACTTCGTCTAGATGTATGGAAGTTTTTCAAATACTTCTACCCTAGTAATTTACTTTAATTAAAGGAATTATCAAAGAAAAGTGATTTTATTAATAAATTCTTTTAATTTAATAAAATGATAATGTTATTTAGGATTAGTGGATTAAATATTATCCATTGATCTCTAGTGAGGTGAGATCTAATCTCAAGTGTTAATCACTTTGGAGATTAGGTCTCGGTCATAACTCAAGATTGTAAAAGAAAGGATAGGGTGAAGGAAGGAGACACTACATATGACCAAATCATAGAGAGAGAGAATACATGATTTTTTTTGAAGGATATATTCTATTTCCTCCCATGATACATCACATTTAGGTAAAATTGTATGACATATTGCAAGGCATCTGAAAAACTCCCTGTAGATATCAAGGTCGTGCACATTTCTCCAAGAACCACACATTAGTCTCATATCATCAATGTTAAATATATATTTAGAAGAGTTTGTCAATTCCCATATATTCCTGACAAGATATACGGAGTGAGTCTAAAAATTCCATTTAAACTCAATTCTTGGATATTCTTGCAATTCTTTAGTGAATCAATAGCATCATCAGACAAATTCATCTAATACATGAGCCTAATATATCTAAGCCTCTTTTAAATACTAGTGATGGAATCAATGCTAGAATCCAATGAATTGGGAATATCAAACAAGGAAATCTCCTTGATCGAAACATAATTATTGATAAACCCTACATATCAAATGGATTCTTTGGTTTGGTATGAATTTAATAATGATAGTATTAGATTATGTTTTGAGACATTAGGAAGTCAACTATAGATGTGAGTATTAAGAGTGAGCTTCCAAGAAGCCCATGTGAGCATGTTTTTCCACTGTTTGAAAGCCATGGATGCTGAGAGGAGATCCTCTGGCTCTAAAATACATGAGAGGATGTGGGATAATGCTCTACTGTATATCATGGAAATATCCATGCTACTCTTTATTGTTGTAGTTGAGCCCAATGCATGCCAACACAAACTCAAATATGTTCTTACCATTGACAAGGGAATGGGATAGAGAGAAAATTGAGGTTGTATTTAGAGATGAGCCAGGAAATGGTACTGGTGTAGAAAACTAGAAGAGGCTAATAATTGATAATATTTGGGTTTTTTTAATCCTTAAATAGTGGCACATTACCCCTTAATTGGGGCAAATTACATTAGTATTTTTATTTTATTCATTTCGTGTTAGGTGCATTAGTTGTAATTGTACCTCCTAGTATCCTATATATACCAAGGAGACCTTTTCATTTGGAATCATCTTATATTTGTAAATGTATGTGGTGTATAAGGAGGCTTCCCCCTCGAAGATGTTTATTATCTAAAATTCTCTCTTTGTCAAGGCATTGAGTACTTATTCTAAGGTTTTTTATGCTATTTTGATATTTGGTTCTTAACATTGGGATCAGAGCTCAGGGTCTTGGGATTTCACTGCTACATCTGAGACACCTTGGAATTTTATCTATAACTCTTTTTCTACAATGTTTCAGAAGGAACTCCATGTGTTGTATTTATTATATGAACCAAGGTACCTGGGGACCATATTTCAGCTCCTAAGGCCTTATACTTTCATAGATATATCCTTTGTAATATAGGGTGTCGTAATCATCCTGAATTTATCCATCACGAAATATTCTCTATAAATTTTGTTTTGTAAAGTTTCAGACCGTAAAACTAGGAGGATATTCAGATACATTATCACAATATATGTGATAAAAATTGCAGCTTCTGGGTCATCCTAATTTTTTATATACACCCTGTGTAAGTAGGGTAGATGACTCATATTAACTAGTCTCAAATAGGTGTTCCAGGTAAAACATTGATATATTCTTTAGTGAGTATCCAAATTAAGTGATACTAGCAGCATTGGACATTGGACAATGAGTACTATTTATGGTACAAGTTTCATAATCAAATCTCATATATTTTTCTCTTGGCATACTTTACAAGTACACTCTCCTGGAAGGTCCAAAAATCAACAAGGTGTGGGGAAGTTACCATAACTTCCACTTGGAACATCCAATTTTGATCAGACCCATGGTATTGCGAATAAGACATATCATAGAACTAAATAATGAAATTTCTAGACCCAAAAGGGAAGAAATTTTGAAGATACATCAGAAGAAATATATTCTAGAAGAACCACCTCCAAATCAAGGTTTAAAAGTAATACTTGGCCAACATGGCACCAAAACAGGGAACTTGTACACCAAATAATCCTTTAGAAAGTACTATTTTGACTCTTGATGAAGGTGAATAAATGTGCAGGGACATAAATGATTTACAAAAGAAGATAGTAACCAAATATGAACTAAAAGGGATGATGGATTCAACTGAAGCTAAGTTGGAGGAAATAATGGATACTAAAATGGATATTTTAAAAAGCGAGATCATGGACGGATTAAAAAAATTCATAATAGAGAGGCCACCCGAAAGTGAAAATGTATCCCATGAAATTCATGATGAGGAAACAAGGTGTAATGTACCCCAAATTTCCCAAATAATTTTTTCTATTAAGGGGCATTAAAGTCCCTTGAATCTCCAATATTGTTTTATGACACAGAGATAATCCATTATATATATATATCTTATTCCTTTAATGTATGCATAGCAGTTTTACTTCTTTGTCATTATCCCTCTTAAAGTACTAAGGAGATTTAAACTCCACTTGTCTCTTACTGCTATATTTCATTATAGCATCATTATTTGATTATGAATCACACACTTATTTGTATTGAAGAATTGGTGACCATGACCTTCATATCCCCTAGAAAATCAACTAAGTCTATGTCAAGACATGTTATCCACATTAGATCGCGTAATAGACTACCATTAATCATATATTGTCCACTTCTACATAATCTCCTAGCTCCGATAAACAATATAGACTATAGACTATAGACTATCATATAGACTATCCATAACATTATATTGTTTATCATATAGACTATCATATAGATATCATAACAATATATAGTTTTTCATATAGACTATCCATAACAATATATTTTTTATCATAGTGCAACGAAAATATACCTATACATAACATATTGTTTTATCATAGTGCAATGAACATATACCTATACATAACATAGTATTTTACCATAGCGTAGTGAACACATACCTATACATAACTCGACTGTTACATACATTTCTTGTTTTGGGGCTAGCGCTAAGATTAAACATGAATCAACAATTAAGTGGTTCGAAAACCGTTTTATGGTGGATGATAGGTCGGGTCTGAGCCTACTCCATCCTATCCTGTAGAAATTTACTCCTAGCCTAGTCCATTAATGGTGAAGCCTGTCACGTACCTTCCATAATTGACACTTAGGAAAAAATTCCCAACATAGGCTCGCCACCTCCCTCGAATTAACATGGCAGTGATATGGGGCATACTAACCGCTATTACTCCTCTAGCGAGGCCCTTGAAGTAACACTTGTTTTAATTATTTCCCATTTAGTCTGTAAAAAACTTCCTTTGCGTTGTATATGATCAATGATTTCATAAGTCTCGACTCTGTTAAGTGATGGCCTATGCATTGTATATGACCAATGATTTTGTAAGATTCGACTCTAGTGAGCGATGGCCTCTACGCTGTACATGACTGGTGATTTGGTAAATCTCGACACCGTGAGCAATGGAAGGAGGCAACGCACATCCATCATTATCCATGTGCAAGGGTAAGTAAAGTTATGTTGCTTCTATTCTCTGTGAGACACATCCCATGAATGTTTTCTCTGTCTGGTGCAATGTAAAATAAAAGAGAGATTCCATGAACAAACTTCACGTTTTCCTTTTCTTTGTTTGAGGATTGACAAAGTATTATAGTTGCACCTATGTATGTGTTTTCCTCCTGGCATTATATTGTGTCCATGGTTCCCTTTGTAAGTTATGCGAAACCCCCTTAGATTTAATTCTCAGGTTTGAGGGTTATTGTATTTTCTCTTAGTTCACTATCAGTATTCGAACTTAAAGTCTTTACATTTCCTTCCCAGTCAGATCGTGGCCCAAATAGTTAATATAAAATTGAACCCTTTGGTATTTATCGTTTTATTTTATCATCATTCATATTACTAATACTCTTATACTCTGGAAGTGGTCCAAAGATCTCAAGGCTTATTGATGTTATTCATACTTGACTGTTTAAAACACTGTAGTAAATTTCGGAATTTACATTCTGTATATAAATGGAAAATTGATAGGATCTTATTCATTTGAAACAACTTTTATTTGTATCCTCTAGTTATGAAAATATTTCCTCTGCTAGGAAGAATTGTGGTTTGTCTCGTGGCCACCTCTGCAGCATCCTTTGATTGATCTCTTGTATGATACAATTATCAATTTAAGCCATTTACGAAAGGCCTTTCCTATGTCGACCACTCAGCACTAGCAACTGAGAGGGTATCATTGTTTAATCAGTTGTTGAATGTATGTGGAATAAAATTCATAGGGTTCAAACATGTTTTTTCACAGTTATACTTTAACCTAAGGATTGGGTTCTTACTATAATTTTATGCACTCATACTTTCGTATTTTACCATTTTGTAATGTTGTTTAATTTTAATGATCCATCTATTGTGAATATACTAAAGTCACATCTTGCGCACCTCTATGCTTTCTTGTTAATTTAAAAAATCATTCACTATGATTGCTACCCCAAATCAGAAATTCGCCTCTATGAATGTTTATTAGTTTAATAATTATTCACTGTGATCACTACCCCAAATCGAAAATTGCAATTGTGTGTTATGGGGGTTTAAATTGGTAGTTTTGTTTAATCATTGACCTTGCCACAATCAACTCCTTCTATTTATTTGGTCCCCTACATAGGTTTTGGAGAATTACTATTATGTGCTTCATGTTTGATTAATCTATGCATGGTCTATTTCGCTGATAACTCGTTTCAATTGCTTGCTTGCTGTCACTTTCTCAATTTTACAAGTGAAATTTTCTATGCACGTATATATGAATTAATAATGTGCACTTTATGTTTTACGAGGGTACCCATTAGTCGATTTTGGGTCCACTCCTCCTCCTCCTGGATCATGGACAAATTTTCTCACAAGGGACAAGAGGCGATCTATTTTTCGTCAGGACTCAAGTTAAATTTTTGTCCTTTCCTTATTCTATTGTTTTATTTCCATAGAATTAAAATGTTAGCACAGTTACTAAATCCCTTGTTTACTTCTTTTGCAGGTTGTGAAAGTTGGTGTAATCGGATGAAAGAAGCCTCTTACCTCGAAAGGTATTCGAGTTCTATGTCATTCCTTGATAGATCTATGCACGCATTTCTTTGGTTACATACAAATTCTATGTATACTTCTTGGAGCTTTGTTTACAATACAAGAGGTTGTGGAATCTTTGGTCTATGGTACTCCAACTATAATATTTGAACAATGATCGATTGAATATAATGGTTTCTTTTGCAAGATACTTTGAATTCTACTAAATCACTATATTTCTATGGTAATAGATAATGTATTCGTACTATTATTCTTTCTATCTATTCTCTGCATTGTTTGTGTATGTACAGATTTGAAT